>LOEQ01013477.1:0-16770 GCA_001685075.1 Bramus lutescens | reverse complement strand
CTTCCTTCTTCCTTCCTTTCTTTCCGGTTTTTTTTTTTTGAGACACGGTGGTTTGTATGTGTAGCCCTACCTGTCCTACAGCTCGCTCTGTATACCTTACTGGCCTCAAACTCACAGAGATCCTCCTCCCTCTGCCTCCCAAGTGCTGGGATTAAAGATGGGTGCCACCACCACTGGGCTAATAAAAGCAAAGCAGCACCATGAATGGCATTCTAGTGTGAACTCTGGTCCCCATGTGTGTGTAGTATACACACACACACACACACACAGAAATGATTGGTGGCAATTTTCATATTTCGCTTTTTTAAAAGGCTGCACAGTTTCATAGAAAGGCAGAAAAGTTCGGCCCCTTCTCTTTCTGACAGGGAAATGACTTAGAAGTATTCATTTGAGAGGTAGAGAATGTTTGTTTATGAAATGAGAGAATGTTCTAGAAAGTTCCTAAGGTCTCACTCTGCTCCAACATTCTTTGATCAGTTCTTAACCCATATTCCTGGCCCCTCCCTCAAATCATAAGCAATACTTCAAACATTCCCCTGTAAAGATTTCTGCATATCCTGTCTCAGAAATTCCTTGGGAACCACTAAATTATTTCCTTTCTGTTGGAAGATCAATAGTAGCACATTCTGCTACTATAACTCAAACAATCCTGAATTCTATTCGTCCTGATCTTATGAAGCTATTTATTTACCAGAGTGATATTTGTTTTTCAAACAAATGGCTTACTTATTTCCACTAAAAACAAGAGAAACAGAAAACATGGTCTTTTCCATTTCTTTTTGCTGACTAGTTCAGTTGATACCAATTGGTTGCATTGTTTGAAAAGCTGAGCATAGCATAAAATTTCCTGTGAGTGTACATTTTCCTTTGTAGTTTGCATAAATTCATGGATTATTCCAAGATATGTACACTCATAGTTACTCACTTAAGAAAATAGAGTTGTGCATACTTGCACATAATAGAAAAACACCCCCCCTACACACACACACATCTTGCACTTACCAAGACCTGAGATGGGAAAATGAAAGAGCCAGAAAGTCTTCCTCCCCCTCCAGGCTAACCACACCTTCCTGCCCTAAGCCTATTGCCCAAACCTGACTGTGATGCAACACATGCCTCTTTGAAATTTGAAAAGATATTGAGAGGAAAAGTCAAATGACAGAAAAGAGTCGGTCAGAGAAACTTGTGAAAAAGAGACCGGAACAGGAAAGTTAGCCAGGTGGAGCTTTCTGAAGGGAACAGCGTTGTTTGAGAATAGAGAAAGCAGCTAATTCTCAAGTTTCTTGTTATGCGGAAAGACGATGACAGTTGAATTAGATAAATGGGGGCTGTTTTAAGGAGCTCAGATGAGAATGTACCCCTTCAACAACCAAGATAGTCCAAGAAGCTAAAAATAATTCTCGGTTTTGATAGCTTAGTTTGGACCTCTTGAAGTAGATAACTGATCAAACTCATCTCGTATCTCTTGGGTGGTATTGATCTACATTACAGCATCTGCGGTTGTGTCCCCTCTTGGGCTTATATTAACTCTCGCTCCACTTCTATCTCCCTCAGTGAACTTATCCTATATAAAGTAGAAGTTTGCTGAACCATCTCAGCACTTTAATTTGCACTGAAGCCAAGCAGCCTGCCCAGTCCTTTAAAAGAGTTAAAAGGTTTAAAGATAGAGTCTTTGGAAAACCAATGAAAGGAAGGCAAGGTAGTATCCAGAGAAAAGTCCTGCTGGGTTTTTATGGTCAGGGCAAGAGGTGCTAAGCTGCTACCAGGGAATGCAGCTCCTGGAAGTAAGCGAGAGAATTTTGTAGGCTTGTGCTTCCATAATCAGTTCAGAATGTGTTTGCGTCAGCCAGCCTATTTTATGTCTATGAAACAAACATTATTAGGCATTAGTCACTTTAAAGCAGATCACCCACAATAATTAAAATTTCAGATTTATTGCTTGCTTTGCAATTGTTGCTGATCCTTTAAAACGGACATTGCTGCTTTAAAAAGTTCATTCTTTAAAGTGATGCTCAGGTGAGTAAGAGCTCACAGGTTACAATAAGCACAAACTCCTGGGGTCTTTATAATTAGGAACCATGCTGCAATTGCTGCAAGAGCAAGTGGGTGCATCTATTGCATTAGCATGTGCAAACAGCTTGGCTTATTAAATCTGACCTGAGACAAGTTTCTTGTCCTATACCCGCAGCTTTATATGCATCACAAAAATAGATGTGAACATTTCACTCTCATCAGCCTGGATTCAGGCACCTCTCATATGGTGACTAAATCAATGAGTGTCTCATGCCTAGCAAAGCTGTAGAGATTACAACACTTGAGAAACATCTCAATTGAAAATGACTAGGGAGAAATTTGATTCAGTTTCATTTGAGAAGCATTTACTAAGCATTTTTATGTATAAAACACATTGTATTGAAAAACCACATAGAATAAACAGACAAAGGTAGAAATCATGTGACCATCTCAATAGATGCATAAAAGCCTTTTTGACAAAATCCAACATCTTTTCAGGGTATAAATCCTGAAGAAACTGGAAATAGGAGGAACATATCTTAAGATAATAAAGACTATATATGACAAACCTATAGCCAACATTATCTAAATGAAGAAAAACTCAGCATGGTTCCACTAAAATCAGGAATAAGGCAAGGTGTCTACTCTTTCCACCTTTATTCAACATAATCCTTAGTAGCATTATATAGAGCACTAAGATAAGAGACAGAAGTAAAAGGGGTACACATAGGAAGGAAAGTAATCAAGACACTCTTGTTTATGAAAGTTATGATTCTGTGCATAAAATACTGTCCTGGTTCTACTAGAAAATTCAGATCTAATAAATACTTTTAACAAAGTGACAGGTCAGTCTCAGAAAGACAAATACATGCATTTGTTGATTTGTGGGTCTGGGATTTAAAATAGTTACACAAAATTATTTATTTAATATAACCAGAAAGTAGAGGTCAACTGTCTCAGGAAACAAAGTCGACTGGAGATAGGGACAATGTTGGAGAAAGAGAGACTGGAGGACGTGGGGGATATGCTAAATGTCCAGCATTTACTTGTATGAAGATACCCTAATGGACCACGGAACTGTGCACTATAAGGAAATTCAATGAATTTTTTTTTAAAGAAAAGACCAATCCAATGACATCCAGAGTTGAAAAGTGCCAATAGAATTGGCTTTGGAATTAAACCTAGTAGCATTATGGATTTAGGATAACTTCCTATATTAAGCTTGAACTCTGTCCAGGTGGTGATGGTGCATGCCTTTAATCCAGCACTTGGGAGGCAGGGGCAAGTGGATCTTTGTGAGTTCAAGGCTAGCCTGGTCTATAGAGTGAGCTCCAGGACAGGCTCCAAAGCTACATACAGAAACTCTGTCTCAAAAAATAAAGAAAACAAAGAACAACAACAAAGAAAGCTTAAACTATGTTAATAGAAGTTGCTGTGATGAAAAACTGGGCAGCTCTGCTTCTATGGAAAAAAGAGTGCTATCTCTCCATATGATCACATCCCAGAGTTCACCGAGAACAATCTACTCAGTGGAGGTCAGGCTAAGCCACTGGAGGTAGGAGCTTTCCCCCTCTTCTCCACCATCCACTGGATCAATTTTCTCCCTATTACTCACCAATTTAATCTAATTTTATTATAATCTATGCTTAGAGGTGAAAAAAGCCATGTCTCCAAATAACTACATCCCTCTTTCTTTTCAAGAGTTTCGCTTTGATTTTAGTCAATAACTGAAAAGAGGTTACAGTAAATAAACTCTTTTATAAAGAGCACAGTTGAATATATTTCCATTCCGGGACTTTAATTATGTAAATAAAGCTGAGTGGGCTTTTAAAGTATTATTTTGCAAGTTCTTTCATCTGTTCTTTGAATCCAAAACAACACTTTTGAGGGCTTATTAATAGTCAAAATTAGGTTTGCATCAAATTTAAATGCAGTACTCCTGACTCAGATTTTCCTAAGCATCTTTCTTTCTCCAAGAAGCAATCCACCATGTACCCCATGCATCCTGATCTTTGTGGTTATTTATGTCCTTATTTCCTCTTTTCTGTTGAAGATGTGTTCAAGGCTTACAAGCATAGAAGACAATAGATAAAGGACCAGCTTCTAATCAGAACTCACAGCAGGCATTTGACATCAACTTGAGTAATCTTGATACTAGAATTTGTTCAGAGACAGCACCCTCCATATCAGTTTGAGTACAACGAGCAGAGGCAGGATTACCCCACCATCCAACTCTACTTTCCCAAGTCCGGAGTAGTTATTGGTTGCATCATCTTTAATCCTCCTGAATTGGCTACAGGCAAGATGCTCATCGTGAGTGTGCAGCCCTGGGTCTGCATTGATCCTCCTGCAGACTCTCCACAGTCTCTTGGGAGTCATTGTTTCAATGCAATTTCTACATTATGAGTCATTCTATATTTAGTGAATGAAGCATTTTGTGTTTCTCCAAGGAAGCAAGAAAAATCTTGCTTGAGAATATAGGCATATCTTCCTGCAAATTCTAATTCCATCCACATGGATGTAAAAACCATGACATCTCTAAGTCCTTAGAGTTCTGTACAGACACACCCATCATACCTTCACACTAATGGCAGTGGAAAAAACTTTTCTCCTTTGTTCCCCCACTGCATGTCCTCATTATGTTTGTTTAAAGCTACAGTGAACCAATGTGCGTCAACAACGAGTTTATTGCTCTATGGGAAACAATGTTCTCTGTGACTCATTTGTTTTTGATGAGTTCTTATGCATGTCAACTCTATCATCAGTAGAAGTTTTAAATTGGCACATGTCTGAAGATCATTCTAAATTATGAATGGCAAACCCTTATGGGACTTTAATAGAATAATTTCTGCTCTTCATAGAGCATCTCTGCTTTACATAGAACTATAGAGGCATTGTATATGCTACTGGTTAATTAAGCATTTCTAAGTGATTCATGCTGGCTTCCAGCTTCCATACTAAATCAGGGCTTTTGTTTGTTTGTTTGTTTGTTTGTTTGTTTTTTCCAGACAGTAGCTATGGTGCCTGTCCTGGAACTCCCTGTGTAGACCAGGCTGGCCTTGAGCTCACAGAGAGCCACCCGCCTCTGCTTCTCAAGTGTTGGGATTAAAGGCGTGTGCCATCACTGCCCAGCACTAAGCCAGGTTGTACCTTAAACTGTGGTACAGTGTGATGTGTGTCTCCAGACTGAGCAGTTTCATAACTGGGTCATCTGTGTAATCTTTGTGCCTTTGAGCTTCTTTCAGTTTTACTCCACTTGTTTCTTCTTCTACTCTGTTTGCCTGATGCCATATTCCAAACTGCTTCTCTCGTTTATCTCCTACAGTGCTTTGCCATGATTTTTAACACGCAAAACTCTTGAGCTTACATTTGACAACCATATGCATGTATCTCCTTTCTCCTCTCATTTTTCACACAACGGCCTGCAGGTTAGTAAATTCCCATTTGTACAGTTGAGGAGAGAGGGAAGATCGTTAGCTCCAGTGAGTTGCCAAAGGATAGGATTTTGACTGAAATCTTAGGTTTCTGATGCAAGATTTCTTTTTAATGTCAATGCACTTTCATACTGACTTAGTCACTACTTCATTGTTGTGAAGAGACACCTTGACCATGGCAATTCTTATAAAAGAAAGGATTTAATTGGGGCTGGCTTACATTTCAGAGGTTTAGTCTGTTATCGTCAGGTGGGAAACATGGCAACATGCAGGCAGACATGGTGCTGGATGAGCTGAGAGTTCTGCATCCAGCTAGGCAGGCAGCAAGAAGGAGAGAGAAAGTAGGATTGGCTTGAGCTTTTGAAACCCTAAAGTGACACAATTTCTCTAACAAGGCCAAACCTCCTCCAAGGAAGCTGTACCTCTTAAGCCTTTCAAATAGTACCACTCCATGCTAACCAAGTATTCAAATACATGAATTTACAGGGGCATTCTTATTCAAATTACCACACATACTAATTCACAACTAACTCTTTTGTACTTCTAAGCCTAAGCCTATTTTTAAAAATCATTTCAGGCATATAGGGGGAGGATGAGGGAGAGAGGTGGGGAGAGAATGACAACTCAATGATGAAAACTTACTAAATTATCTAAGTTGTGGTTTGGGGGCATTGGAATAAGCAGGTGGTCATCTTAAGTAAAGGGATCTTTGTGTTTCTTGTGTAGAGTGCATTGTTTGGTACAAGGGAACCATTTATGTCCTTTCCCACTACTTTAACTCTACGAGGCTCTGCCAAACCCCAAAGTACTTAAAAGTGCAGGGAGAGAGTGTCTCACATATATCTATGCTGGTTGGTTTCTGTCAACTTGACACAAACCTAGACATATCTCAGAAGAGGGAATATTAATTGAGAGTAATTCTCCATCAGATTGGCCTGAAGACAAGCCTGTGGGGGCATTTTTTTTGATTTATGATTGATATGAGGAGGGCCAGCTTCTTCTGGATGGGTGGTGTTAACCCTGGGTAAAAGGTATTGGGGTTATGTAAGGAAACAAACTGAGCTATTTAGGAGGAACAAGGCAGTAAGCAGCATTCCTCCATGACCTCTGCGGCAGTTTGTAACCCCAAGTCCTATCTTGAGTTCCAGCCCTGACTTCCCTGCACAATGGAGTATAAGCTATGAGCTGAAATAAATCCTTTCCTCCCCAAGATTTTAGCCAAAACGCTTCAGCACAGCAGTAGAAACTCCAGCTAAGACTATGCCAATGGGTTAGTTCTGCCCCTGTCCTTCAACTAAAGAAGAAAAATGGGTCATCATTTGCCCATCTGTTATTATTTGGAGAGTATAGAGTACCCGCACAACCTCAGATAAAACTAGGAAATTTCGAAGTCAAAAATGAGCTCAAAGTCACTTGCTGCTTCTATTTATTTATTTGGTCTGAGGTGATCTCCACACTGACTTGCCATATGGCATTAAATCATTCTGGTCCCTGAGTTATTATTACATGATTCAAAGAGTATAATTTACAGAATTGCCTGCCCAGGCTGCACTGTGTCCCACACCAAAAAAAGACCACAAGGAGGGCAGAAGGAAAACGCCTGTTTCCTGGTAGCCCATATTTACGCAATTTTCTCCACCACAGATTGTTTTGGCAGTCTAGACAGAGACTTGTAAAACCCTCCCTTGATGTCATCCACATCCTTCCTAGATGGGTTTAGAATGAGTGCTGGCCGAGCAAGCATTGATCCTGGTGATGCACAGATAATTAATTAATCAGTGCTACCTGGAGGGGTCTTGGGGCTGCAGTGATGCCTGCATGGGGGGTGGGGCAGAGAAGCCCACCCTTGATTAGGTAAGCAAGTACTGGTGGAAAGGAGGAAACACACTAGGGCATTCCTTGTTTCTACAGAACGTTGTGCGCAGTAAAGCAGAGAGAAGTGGGCTAGAAACGGGAAAGAAAAAACAAGGAAATTATTTTCTTATGAAGGCCAGGGACACACTCTGAAATTAGAGATTCCTCAGCAGTCAGTGTAAATCATGCTTCAAACAAGACATTGGGTCATGTGTCTCTCTTGTAGGGAAAAAGTGGCGACAGATTAGGTTTTGAAATTCAGGTTATGAGCCAGCCTGTCATGGCACACACTTTTAAGCTTAACACCAAGGAGTCAGAGGCAGGTAGATCTCAGAGTTCGAGGACACCTTGCTCTATATAGTGAGCTTCGGACCAGCCAAGGATTCATAAAGCAATCCTATCTAAAGGGGAGGGGTGTGGGAGTGGGCCGGAGAGATGGCTCAGTGATTAAGAATGCTGACGGCTCTTCCAGAGGACCTAGGTTTGAGTCCTAGCACCCTTATGATGGTTTACAACCACCTGTAGTTCTAGGTTCAGGGCCCACCCTCTTCTGGCCTCCAGGGGTACCAGGTACATGATGCACAGACATAGATGCAGGCAGAACACTCATATACATTAGAGAGAGAGAGAGAGAGAGAGAGAGAATAAAGTAAAAATAAAATCCGGGTTACTAGAGCCGTGTGTGTGTGTGTGTGTGTGTGTTGTGTATATGCAGACAAATGTGCATGCATGTGAACATAAATGGGCCAGAAGTCAACACTGCAGTTCTTCCTCAATTGCTCTCACCTTATGTTTTGGGATAAGGTCTCACACTTAACCCAGAGCTCACTGGCATGGTTAAAGTGCATGGCCAGCAAGCTGCAGGGACCCTCCTGTTACTGTATTCCAGTATTGGTGTTGTAGCTGCCGTATTGTTTTCATGTGAGCTCCTTTCTTCGGCTCCCACCACAAGCACTTCACCCTTTGAGCCATTTCTCCAGCCTTTTTTTTTTCTTTTTGAAAAATCATTTTGCTTATCTGTCAGTAGAGAAATAGACATACCAATCTGTGTACAAGATCAGATGATAGGGGATACAACTCAATGCTGGTTTTCTTTCATAGAATGTATTTCTCCTTGTGGACTTATTGAAAATCAAAGCTGTTTCTTAGAAAATAATTTGATCAGAAACATCCGGACAGACACCGTGTCCCCATTAAAGCTTTGAAGACTTCCTTTATGTTAAATCCGTGATATTATATGTTTGAATACTTCTCGTTGCCAGAGTTTACTCTTCAACCTAGTTAAATTTTTAAACACACACACACACACACAGTGTAAAGAGAAGTAAGAAGCAATTTATTCCTCTATCTTTGCATTTTCTCTGCAATGGGTTATTTCTGAAGAAAAGCAGGGAAATAAAGTAGTTTTTACACTGATTTATTTCTGTTGTGCGTATGGGACTCTCATACCATGACACGCAGGTGGACATCAGAGACACCTTACAAGAGAGTAATGTTTCTCCTTCCACCATACAAGGTTTGAGGATGGAACTCAAGGTTTGCAGACTGGGTGGCTAATTGAGCCATCTAGCTGGCCCCAGAGGAAAGATTTTGATGTATTTTTGTTGTTTTTGTTTTTGTTTTTATTTTATTTTTCCCCGCCATCTGACATTTCTTGATGCCCCAGATTCCTCTGCCTGCCTGTTGTCTCTGGCCTTCCCTTTTCCAGGAATTGTTCTCAAAACTTCCTACTGGCTCCCCCATGGAGAGTCTTCCTGTATCTGACCTGTACAACAAATCCTGTCTTCTTCTGACCTAAGAACCCCCTGTGGCCTCTGAACTCCCTTCTTTCCCTGCTGTCAGCCTTGCTTTGCCACAGTTTTGAACAGCCTCTGCTTCGGTCATGTCTTCCACAACTGTCTAGACCTCCAGGCCTCTCCAACAACCAATGCCTTGGGCAATTCCTCTGCCTCTGCTTCAGGAATTCACCCCACTTTGTCTATGAGAAAGATTGCTGATGTTTCTGGGAGAGACAAACTGCAGGAGCTTTCTTTCCATCTTTGTTTTCTCTCTAGAAAAAAACACCTCATATTATGCTCTTAGTGTTGGAGGAAGGCCCGCTTGTTGGTTCCTGGCTGCTCAGTCCCAAAATAATCACACAGAAACTGTATTAATTAAAACACTGCTTAGCCCATTAGCTCTAACTTCTTATTGGCTAACTCTTACATCTTAATTTAACCCATTTCTAGTAATCTGTGCGTGGCCATGAGGCTGTGGCTTACCGAGTAAAATTCCCAGCATCTGTCTCTGGAGGCTCATGGTTTCTCTCTCTCTCTGCCTTCCTTCTCCCAGCATTCAGTCCAATTTTCCCCACCTACCTAAGTTCTGCCCTATCAACAAGCCAAGGTAGTTTCTTTATTCATTAACCAGTAAAAGCAATACATAGACAGAAGGACCTCTTACACAATCTTTGTTATACTGGGTTATAAATTTCCCCAAGCTTTCAGTTTGTCCTGAATTTTTCTTTTTTGCATCCCTGGAAATTTATTTAGTATGTGATCTATAATTGTGTTTGTTCAATGAGCTGATATTCCTCCCTCAGCCCCTTTCATAGCCATCTCATTATATTAGCATGCATCACCAGGGTCCTTGAAACATAAGTGTGTATCAAATAAATAATATTAGTATCAGTTTTTAGCTTTTTAGAACAAATAGTATTTGTCATTTTAAGAAGATAAAAATAAAGAAAAAACATTTGGAAAGCAAAGTTTTTGTAGTTATAGCTTTCTAAGTTCAATATTGTAGACCAAATCGGGACATTTTTTAAAACTAGAAAACTGTTACTATGTGGGAAAATATGTTGAAATATTGTGCAGGATAAAAATTCAAATTACCTCCTAACAAACACCTCAGAGAAACCATAGGACGAAAACTCTTATCTAAAGCACAGAGAAGCTTTTTAAAATATCTAAAATAATTTGAAGAAAAATAACAATAAGTCACTCAGTGCTAGAGATTCTGACACTAATTTCTTCACTCCTCACGTGGTACAGAATTCAGCTGGGATGCTCATCCACTAAATATTCAGTGAACTGAGGTAAAGATTAGTCTGTGAGGGAAAAACTTCAAACACAAAATTAAAAAAATCCAGATAGCAAAAATCTTCAGCAGTAATTATTGTTTTGGATCAGTTATCTCTTTTATGCCTTCCATTAAGACAGCTTGTCAAGAGTTGACACTAATCCTAAAATTTCTAGATCAAAAAATGCAGGTTTTCCAAAAGGAAATATTCAGAATGCAAAAAAAAATTCAGATCTGGCAGCTTAAAGCTATTGTAAGAAATCATTCAAAAGTTCCCCAGGTTGAAATGTGTCTCCAAGCAAGCTCTCATTAAAAAGCCTCTTTTAGCCAGCGTATAGTATGTCTGTTGTGTGACTTTTCCTGGGAAGATGGGAGCAAATGTCTGTTCACTACAGACAGAGCACGGGTGACAGACCAAAGAAACTTCTACCCGAGTCTATCTAGGTAAGTCAGACAGTCTTTCGGAATCCCAGGAGGCTGAGAGACTTCAAGGCAGCCACATCATCAAAGGCCCACTCCAGCGTGAGTGAGTGACAGCTCAGGAAAGCCACATGCCTTGAACTCCTTGCCCAGCTTGAAGTCAGCTCTGTGGGAGAGAGTCCCCCTGTCAAATGTTTACTGATTTTACAATCCCCAGGAGGGCCTTGTAAATTTCTTTGTATTCTGAACCTTGTCATTAGCTTTTATGAGCTTCCCTCCACAAGAGGGAATGTTTCAGTGCAGAAGAGATGGCTGCAGAATAGCACCAAAGAGCAAGGTTTTTCTTCACTTATTTATGCATTCATTGGGATTTTCTTCACTTATTTATGCATTCATTGATTATTTTGATGACCTCAACACTAGGTTGAGTACCATGGTGGGAGGCACAGAGGCCAAGTAGCTTCTCAGTGTCACTTGATAAGGGGTCATGATTTGAAAGCAGATTTATTATAGAAAAGGGGCCCCTCTCTGTAATACTCCTTGTTGCTGCCTGCCATTGGCTTGTGTTGTCAGGATTTCTTGTCTTTGGTGAAATCTATTTGTGGCTGTGCCTTTGCTTTTATCACTACTAACAGAGTTTTTGAGTGTAACAGACCCATTCACAGACCTATTGCGCATGACCTAAGCGCCTGCTGTGCTGGACACCAAAGAGCAACCTGGAGGAGCTGCTCAGCGTCTGTTGTCCCACACAAATCAAGATTAATGCCATGGACTACGGTTGGGATGTGTAAGGCAGAAGCCAGCGTTATTAAGGAGAATTATAGAAAAGTAGTTAACTGAGCAAAAGTGAGACTAAGGGAGAGCAGGGCTCACTTTTGAGAGAGGGAAGGGTTTCCAAGTGAGGATGAAGCCTTGTCTGGGTTTGAGTGAGGAGTGTCAGAGATCGAACAGAGGCTGTGGTGGTTGCTACGGAGGGCTTATTTCTGAGCTATTATGAGCTGATGGAGGACGTGCAGGCTCTCAGCCTGATCATGGAGGTGACCATGAGCGTTCAACCCACACGGGTTGGCTTGAGTTCCCCTCTGTCCATCTACGCCTGTGCTTTGCTAGGTCCTGACCCGGCATGCCATTAGTCACGATGATTACACTCAGCTTCGTCATTCTCACGTTGGTCATGAGGAGCCTGAATTTGTTCTTAGTTCTCTCTTTGTCGATGGGATGTTCTTCCCTGATATCAGTGGAAGCTTCTCACTAGAAGTCATGCTTACTTATAGTTGAATCTGTTACGCTTAGCTCCATTAAAAACAAGAATATAAGAAAGGGCAATGGATTCTTAAATATGTCCCCGAAGGGATTCGGGTAGAGGGGACAGCCAACCAACTTATCATGGGCCGAGAGACCTGACTCTTATATCTGTTTGGCTTGATTATCTCATATCCAGCTACGAATCTGCTTATTTATCTCCCTTGATGTTCCAAACATTGCTGTTTTGACCCTTAATCTTCCTTTTAACTCAAATCTTTAATCTCACTGCAATATTTTATTTATTTGCAGTTTTTGTTGTGGGCCCCTTTTCCTTGGTACCTACTCAAAGCATGCTCTTGCATCACTATTTGAAATTTAAAAACTCTTCCATGATGCTGGGGAAGCGGCATCATTCTGACACCCAGGGGCATTTCTATCACTCAAGTCCATGGGTTTCACCTGTGGGACACAATCCATACTACATAGCCAACCAAGGTCCAGTAAAGTGGGGTAAGCTGGAGCGACATTGGCTTTCAGGCCTGTGGTCCCACATAGGGCTGATAGGTTGGTATCTCTACAATTCTGGATGTCAAAAATTATGAATACCATTCTCATATGTAACAAAGTCAATGTGTGACTTGCAGATCACAGACACTCGTAAGGTCAGCGTGAAGTGTTTCCACAAGTTCTTATACCTGAGAAGGACAGGTCTCTGCCCATTGTTAGAGAGGGCTTGACTCCTGTGGACAGAGACTGGACTTTGGGTGAGGGAAGTGACTTTGTCCATCAACTCAGCCACTTACCAACTGTTGGGCCTCATGAGGCCCCAGTGTGAGGCCCAGTGTAACTTCCTGAGCCTAGCCCAAGTTTGGAGACCTGTCTTTGGTTATGACTTTCACATATGAGTGACTCAGCACAGCCCGACCTAAACCCACCTCTGCCCAGCCACTGCTAACGTGGCAGAATATTATTGGTCTTTATTCCTTACTCCACATCACTCCATCCTAAGACTCCCACCTCCATCACAACCCTATATAAGTTCCTGCCTAATACAACTAAATGAGATCCTGCTTTGACAAGACTCTCGACTCAATGTGTTTCTCCCTGGTGGCCAGGGGGAAGTCTGGGTTAGCGACTCTCACCATCCCGCTAAACTTTAAGGAGAGACCTACAGGATTGGCTCTGCCTCAGCCGTCTGCCCAGCAACCAACTATATGGCTATGAACAATCTCTCCCCATGGGATTTCAGCTTGTTTACTAGGGGCTAATTCTAATCTTTCAAGGACACAATGAAGATTAATAGTAGTGAGCGTATAAAGTGCTTATGTTTCATCTGTGGTGCATAGCTGTCATTCAGAAGGTGGGGAGTGTGCTAGGTTGTACTGTGTGTAAAAGAAATGAAGCTTTGATGTCTACTTTATCAGGTGACTTAAGAATTGAGTGAATTAATATAAGCAAAGTTACCAGAACCATGCTTGATATGATAAATACAGATTGATTATCTTGTCATAAGCTAATTCTATTTAAAAGTAGTTTATGATTTTTTTGAGAAAACACTTTTGATTTTAATATTTTGCAGTTTTCTAAGTGGAAATTTTGTAAATGGTACTCCAAAACCAGAAATATTTTGTCACTTTTATATAAAGATTCAGATCCTAATTATTCAACATGGCTCTTTAAATAGCATTTAGCATTTGTCTCTATCTTGTAAGAATGATAAGCCATCTTCAGACAAACACTCCCACTTATAAGATATATCACAATTGTATTTTAATATTTTTGCTTCAATATTTTAAAGCAGTTGTGGATTGACTTTAATTTGATGCAATAATTATTCAAAAACAGAGACGATTTAAAAGTTAGTACACTTTGTCTTTAATTGACTTTGACAGAAAAAAAAAAACCCTAAATGTCCAAATGGAAAATCAGATGGGGAACCTCAGAGATAATTCATATTTTCTTTCTTGAAACGTCTCAGGGAGGGTTTTTGAGAGAGTGATGGAGGGGAGATTATGGTGTGAGTCCTGCGGGTTCCCACAAATGAGATGAAATCCCACTGAAGCCTTAGTTGCTATAGGCAACCAACAGAAACAGCAACATAGAAAGGGCTTTCTGGATTTAAGATGATGATTTATTACACATCATTTGACAATGCTGAATAGAGACTCAAGTTGATCTCAGTTCTCCATCTGCCATCGGTTAGAGCTGCACATTTAGGTAATTTGTTTAATTTCTCTGCCTTGCAACACAACCCGTTGTAATGTTTGTTGGTTCAACTTGGTGTTTTTAATCTCCATTTCAAGTTTTTTCTGTATTTAAAGATCTCATAAACAAATCACAGGGCAAATGAGTGACTAAAATATTTCTAACCCTGTGTGTGCTGTGCTTCATGTTAAACAGAACCTTCACTCCAGTTAACTGATATTTATAAAACACTAATGCTAAGCAATATGCTTACGAAGATACAAACAGAATCCATATTCTTCAGAGCTCTGCATCTGGTAGACATGACAGTGGTCTGAGCAATTTAAAACACTGAGATTCAAAGCAGCAAACCTTGTTGAGGAGGTGGTGGCAGGACCAGAGAAGATTCCGGCTAGTGTTCTGAGTAGAATTTGAAAGATGGATGTTGAGTATTTAGGTCAGTTTACTATCAATAGTACTAATTTTTAGATGGACTTGTCACTACTGATCTCGTTTGTATCTGAAATGGTCCCGTTGATAATAAGACAGGGCTCTGGCAGGTGTTGGGCATTTAGACATGTTGCTACTCAGGTGGTTAGCCCTCTAGAAACTACAGTGTCCCTACCTTGTCTGTTCTGGACTCACTTCCTGTTTGTCTCACCAGGAGCACATAGTGCTATTCCAGTCAGGCGCTAGTCTCAGATGACACCAGAGGAACATAGAGCAGCTAGAAATTATTGTGTGGTGTTCTGTCAAAGGCCCAAGTTAGAGGACTACACTAATGTGATTTCAAATGTTCTGGGGCCTTGCCAGAAAGCTAATGGCAACCAGCTTCTTCAGTCCAAACTCTAGCTGTTGACTTTAGTCTACAATATTGGAAACAATGGACCACTCACAGAATGGTTTTACTCTTCAAGCAGTCTTGACCCTGTTGGACTCATGTCCAACTGGACTCACAAAGGGATGTGTTAGAGTTTCTTTCCTCTCTCAGTTAACAGACTCACTAATAAGGACAATTACAGCCTTTGGAGTCCTGATCTGAGCCAATCTTGTCTTCAGCTCATGAAATCTTTTGAGACTGTCTGTGATGAAATGTATTGTTTGCCTTGAAATTTGAGGCCCAGAGACATGTACAGACCAAATGGCAAGAATCTAGTAATAAGACATTAAAATGTTTGCCCACTCGGGATTCATCTGGAATGCTGTTGATGTGTCTCAGTTTCTTGGTTTCTCAGCACGTCTCGGGGAATGGGAGCAAGGAGTCCAAGTTCCTGAGCGGAAGTCTGCAGAGGGTGTCTGTGGCTCAGTTACCAGGAGCTGAGATGTGTGAGAAGGAGGCCAGGTGAGATGGCTGCTTGCACAAGATAGGAAAATTCTTTCAGCTCTGTCATTCATTGTCTTAATCTCACCTTTGTCAATATTCATTTCAAGTGTCAATCATGGACCTAAACAATCAAGTTAGTGTAAGAAAAGGAATATATCTTAAGAAAAAAAATTAGATTCTAGATAGTAGGGGAAACTTTAGCTCATATTTCATTTTGAAGAAATTTCTTTGAAATAATTTTCTAAAAATAACCTATAATGCTTGATTTATAAGCAATAAGACAGAGGTACGTATAGAAATCACAAGAAGGTAAACAAAGGTGTTTAAATTATGAAAATGTCTTACTTCACAGCTTTTATTTCATGCTGCATTTTGCGTAGTAGTAGTAATTAGAATGTAAATTTTCACCAGTTTTAAAACACCTCATGTTTTAAAAACTATATTTTTATTGTTTTCCTCAGCCTGTCATCTGAAATTGCATCAGCTGCTCCTGCTGGCTTCTTTCTCCAGGACATCTGTGGACTCCTACGTTTGCTTCCGCTGTTTGCTCTATTTACTGCCTTTCCCCTCACAGAGGCAGGAAACTTGTGATGGGCATATAAACATGAGATAAAGTACCACCAGTTCAACATGAAAAGGGCGCAATCAGGGACAGAGAATGAACAGAGATAGAAGTGTATGTTATTGTATCTCACAGGCACACAGAGAGAGTTGGGGGTATGCTTGCTGGCACCCAAGTGAAGAAAATGTGCTCAGCAAAACAGTTCAGATTCCCCGAGAGGAAAATAGAACTGTGCCTTAGAAGAGCTACGTTTTAGCAGTGGAAGTGGGCAAGAGTTTCTTGTAAGATTCCTACAGTCAGGATGAAGGGTGATGTGAAAAATATACGCTTAAAAATGTATCTATAATAAGTGTCTCTCTATGTGTGTGAATGTGTGTGTCAATGTGTGAGTGAATGTGTTAGTGAATGTGCTTGTGAATGTGTGAGTGAATGTGTGTGTGAATGTGTGTGTGAATGTGTCAGTGAATGTGTGTGTGAATGTGAGTGAATGTGTGTGTGAATGTGTGAGTGAATGTGTGTGTGAATGTGAGTGAATGTGTGTGTGAATGTGTTAGTGAATGTGTGAATGTGTGAATTCTCTGTTCAGATCAGTACCCCATTTTTTAATTGGGTTAATTAGTGTTTTAATGTCTAGTTTCTTAAGTTCTTTATATATTTTGGAGATCAGACCTTTG
>LOEQ01013476.1:0-21410 GCA_001685075.1 Bramus lutescens | reverse complement strand
GTGTGTGTGTGTGTGTGTGTGTGTGTGTGAGAGAGAGAGAGAGAGAGAGTGTGATTGTTGTGGCACATCCATCAGTTCTCTGAAATCCTTTGGAGTTCTTCCTCATTGTATTTTGGTGCTTTAGAGAATCCGAGATGATCCAAAATTTCCTTTCCATATTGTGCCTGACGTCTCTTATTGTTAAGTGCAATCCAGATTGGGGGAAATTGGAGCAAGTGTATCCCTGATTACTGGCAGCTGTCTTAGCCTTGCTAGCTGAGGTGGGAAACACCCTGTAGATGACTTTCCTCCTTAGAGTTGAGGTGTTGGTGGTTGTCTCCAGGCTGGAGGAAATGGTGGTCTGCATCGGAGGATGGAGCAAAGGAAGGGAGCTGTAAACAGGCTTTGTCCTCAAGCCAGGGTTGCTTTTCTTGTCCTCCTTTGCTGGATTTTAACCAAGTAGTAGACTGCGATTGTCTCTAGCCGCATGGTAGTGTGGGGGCAGTCTATCATTCTTTCCCTCTGTCTCTCTCTGTGACTCTGTTTCCGTCTGTCTGTCTGTCTCTCTGTGTCTCTGTCTCTCTCTGCTTCTATTCCAGGCACAGTGAGTGCTTAGGAGAATGCATGAGGCTTAACCGTGTTGTTGTTTCGTTTATACTTTTATACATGATGAGGTGATCATGTGTTTGTGTTACCACTGATATGGAAGATGAGGGAAGTTAAAAGATAATTTTTCAAAACAAAATAATTCCTACTCAGCATCATATGCTATTTTAATGCATTGTTTTTGCCTGACATGGAAAGAACTTGAGGAAGAATAAGTGTACAGACCTGTCTGTCTATCCATCATTATCTATATACACATATACTACATGTCAACAGTATGCATACTATACAGACTTATATGTATATATGTGTGACTTTGTGCCTATGCACCGATGTATAAAACTGGGGGTAAACTTGTGTGAGTGTAGCAATTGAGATAAATTTATATGATAAAGTCTGCTTTGCCATGTTCATAGTAAAACTGTCTGATAGTCAGAGAATGGCTGTACATTGATGTTAAAAGTACAAAAATAGTATGGGGGAAAGCCACTAAATGCCATGGACTCCTTAATTGTTTATTAATAAAATTCTTGAAAGGGAACTGGAGAAAATGAGGAAAGGCAATTGAATGCCAAGTAATAATAATCATATCCACTGAGGGATGCCTGTGAGTGAGAGTATTGATTGAGAAAAGAAAGCTTTCTTGAGACTCTGGGCTGTTGGAATCACGCATGCCCAGCAGCTGTGAGGTATTTTAAAGGTGAGGCATGCATCCTCCATAAGGAATTAAAACCAGACATTTTATAGGAATATTTCTGGTAGACTGTCCATTATTAACATGTGACTTTCCATGCATCTTGAAGTACATTCTGTGCCTCTCCTGTCCTCACCTCGATGCTGACATGTTTCGCATTGCAGGGCTCCCATTGACTTTATGGGCTCTCATGCTGCTTGTCTGATGTGTGGGATCCCAGTCTCACAGAATGTCTGTTCTCATAAGATGAAGCAAGAACTTGAATCAAATTGCTAAATCTTCAGAGAGTCATCAGTGGAGTTTATACTATCCTTTTCAGACTCCCTGTGAGTACAGGTGCTGAGGTTGTTCCTCAAATTACAAACAAAAAACTTGCCCGTAAACACCATCTATTCTTTACTTTTAGAAGTATGTTGAGCATTTCCTCCTTGAAAGCCCTGATGTTGTTATAGAGCACAGGAACTTCAGTGACTGAAGGGGAGCATCCAAAATATAATTGAATACAAGTGTGGGCATATTATATATGGGAAATGCTACCTTTGGTGTCTTTTATCAGAAAAAGAAGCTACTAGATAGATGCTTGTTAGACAGTAGATAGTTCACGAATGGACAGATAATGGTAGACATAATAGATTATCTTGAACAGAGTCAATGGGGGGTATCAGAGGTTCCCGAGGACTCTGGCACCCTTCATCCTCCATTCCCACAGCCACTGCTCTCAAGTTCTCCTGGAGCCCCTGTTTGTGAACCTCCCTTCTTCCAGGACCATCTTATCTTTTCAGATGGACATTAACTTAGGCTCTCAGGCTATTATGTCTGCCCCGTACTGTGAGTAATACATAAAGGGTTATAAGCTAACCCCCCTAATAATTATACTTTAAAATAGCATCTTGGGTTTCGGGTTTCTCTTTTGTTTTTAATAAAGTCATGTGCAGTTTTACCATATGCCTTACTTTGCACATATAAACGTACACATGCTACTTTTAGGCCCAGGTCCCCTTTTATTCTCAATCATTGGCCTTACTGAAAGGCATGTCATTCAGACCCTGAGTAGAAATACTCTGCTTTCCACTTCCAAGTTCATGCCATCATATGCCTCCTTTGAGGCTATCTGACATCTACGCTTACATGTTGATCGCACACCCTCATCTGAATCTTAAACAATTCCCAACTGCTCCTATTCCAGTAAGTTTTATGACAAATCTGTTTCTTTGCCCAAACTGAATGCCAAAGTGTCATCCCTGAGTGCTTCTTAACTTACGTCTTCTGTCTGATCATCATGTTTAGTTGCTTTTGTATCCCAAAGAGGCCTAGAATTCATCAATTTAACTGCATTTTTTACTTTCTTTCAAAGTTGAAGGGGTTTCCCTTTGATTTACCTTGCTTACAGTTTCTCAGTGCTCAGCTTGGATGCCACCTTACGTGTCATCTAGCTTTTACCACAGTCATGTTGGCCTCCATGGCAACAGTAGGCATCTGCTGCTCACACATTTGAGAGGTTGGGTTCACGTTGGTCTTTATTAGCTCAGCTCACTTACAATGCTTGGGAATTCATCTCTGGGGCTGGTCTGAGATGCCTTCAGCTGGGAAGAGTGGGTGGCTTAGTTTCATCCCTCCTGTCTCATCCGGTAGCACTCATGCTGCAGAATGTTTTCACAGCAGGGAAGAGCACAGAGGTAGAAACACCAGTGCTTCTTGGTGCTCTGTCACACCGCTTCTGAGATTCCATTGGCTGGAATAGATCATACCCCTTAACCTGCTTTCAAAGGGAGGCAATCTGCTGATTCCATGGAGAGAGAATTGGATAGAGGAAAGATGATGCATTGGGATCATTAAGTGTGCACACTAGGTCAAAAATCATAGTCTTGCCTTCCCATTTTTCTTGCTTCACAGACCTTCCTTCTCTACAGTTCACAGCTCTCTCTTTGGGAGACATCTATAGGCACTTGGGAAAGGTACTCCCAATTCTGTCCTAATGGCAAAGGGTAGCAGAGTGCTTGGCTCATTGTAAGCATTCACTAAATGTGGACTGTCTATGAGGAAGAACTCGCAGAAATGACTTAAAGACACAAGTGGTGTGTCTTCACCATAGCCTCAGGAAATGGCAATGCTTACTGTAGAGATAAGGACTTTGGTAAATAACACCACCATCTATTTCATTTAAGGGACACTCTGCATCCTGGCTTCTTAGGCAGGAGTTGTGTACCAGTGGTATCCTGGGCCAGAATTGGGTGCAAAAGTCTACACTACCATATACTAAGTACCATGTAATTAGAGGAATCTTCTCTACCTGTTCCTGCTAGTTAGACTTGTGATATTAAAGGCCCTAGTCATGAGAGCTGAAGGAGACCTGCTCCCTTTCTGGAAACCCAACTTTTCTTCAGGAATGTAAGTTCAGAAAACCTAAAGCCTGCTACTGTTGTGTTCTTCAGTATTATTTTCCCTGCAAAACACAACAATATTATTTGTAAAACTTTCTTTTGGCTCAAAGAAAACAGGTCCTTTACAAAGAACTGAGTACAATGCCCCCAAATTATAGTCAGATCATTTCTCTCTATTGTAAAAACTTTGTAAAAGGGGTTTTCTGTAATTTATTAAGAAGTAGGAAACACTAATGAATCCATCAGGCTTCCTTTTGTTTCAAAATAACAAATGCCATATTTATTTGTGCAAGTGTATGCATTGGCTGGATTCAAGGAAACATTAATTCTATGAGATAAAATGTAGCCAGACTCCTGGGTTGGGTGAAGGCTCTCTCTCTGTCTCTTGCACACACACACGCACGATTCTGTTTTTCACTCAGTAGACAAATGAAACTTCTCCTGCTGCTGCTGCTGCTGCTGCTGGAGCACAATCCCCAGTGCCCTTCTGCTCATGCTGAGCCCACCATCTGGGGTCCTCTCACTCGCCTTTCCTGATAGACCAGGTCTGTTACCATCTGGGCACCAGGCATCAATTTCAAATGTGCTTCATCTTGACTCATTTAATCTGCACTGAAGGATGTATCCTAAGGAAAGAAATGGAATCGATGCTTGAGGTTGCCCAGCCAGAGGTTAGCAGAATTTGTATGATTTCCAGGAGTTAGGATTTGGTGCAAACGTGGCCTTGATGTGAGACTACCTAGATTCCAATAATGGCTTCATCATTTCCTGACTGCCTGCGCTTCCCTTTTGCCTTGATGGCTTCATACCAAAATAGAGATAATAATAGCAGCTGCCTCCTCCAGGTATTAGCAATATTCAAAATGTCAGTAAAGGTGATGCCCTTTGTGCAGTGCTTGATGCCTGATAGGAACTCAGTATTCATGTAAGCACCTGCTCGGCCTTCAAATGTGATTTCATTACCTATAACTTCTTTTTCTTTCTCTTGCTTCTATTGCTACTAGTAGAGTGGTTAAACCCTTCATTTATCTTCTCTGAAACCTTTAGTTTAGTATTTCAGCTAGGTTTAATACAAAATGAACAATTGGTGACTTGTCAAGAAAAATAATGAAGATTCTTAAACTACTTTTTATTTTAAATATAGAAACACATGCCGATTCTCTAATTTGGGAAGCTCTTTTATTTTTATGATAGCATCTGCTGATCACATGACAGTTATTCAGCATTATGGCACTCAATAATTAAGAGCAAAGATGTGGCCAATTGAAGTCAACTAAAGTTCAGTTTTAAGTAGACTTGATTGCATCCAAATCAGCCTTTTAATTATACTTTATCTAATGTTGTATTTTGGCTACTTAAATCTTTGATTTTCAGTTAGAAATTTAACACAAAGGCACCAAAACCTTCTCAACCCATGTTAGAATGGACACGTCTAGTTTGTTTCTCTGATTAAAGAGTGTTCTGACCACTGCAGCTTCGAGAAATTATAAGACACATGCTCCAGTACAGTTTTTAATTTTTAGGGTTGTTTTATTAGCATGACTTTAATTTAATCATGCCCAAGGTTCAAGTAAAAGCTTGGGCCCTTCTTATCATCTAATAAATAATTTCACTTATCATATATTGTGCCATAATTGATCTATTATTTGGGCATTGCGATAGAGCTTACTGGCTGCTGGTGGACGGCCTTGGCATAAGGAGATCCAAGATAATGTAGAGAGATAAAATTACAACAGCCCATATTAGCTGCACCCGCTGATCTGCTGTGAAATAGAGATCAATTACAAAGTTCACCACACTTGGCCAAGAAGGGCAGTGTCTAGTGGGAGGATGGTAGCTGTGAGGAGTAGCCTGTCCTGGTAAAGGCAGAACTGATTCCATCAGAGATGTCCTGTGTGTGTCCCTGAAATAGATGGTCTGCTCTCAGGAGCAGCTCTTGAAACCATAAGGAAAAAAAAATCTGGGACAAAAGAAGGCTTCCTGTTCCCTCTTTGTTATGTTATCCTTTATAGAGACCTGGGGTTTCAAAGGAAAGGTCGTGATTTTCTTTCCCCATTTGCCTTCCTGGCCAGGGTTGCTTCAAACTCTTGACATTCTCGAAAGTGTCTATACTTACCCTTCTGAGCCGACGGAAGCTAGACGAATGCCACCGAGATACAGAGAAGTTTTCAAAGGTATATGTATGAGAAATAGGGGAAATCTATGGGTGATTTGCCCTCTGTTAAACAGGAAGCTTATTAGCTGAAATAATTTAGTCTACTTAAGGTACTTGTTAGAATTTTTCCTACACGTGATGAACTGTTTCTTTCAGAAAAGGACTAGAGAAGTATCATGACAAAGATGATGGTAACATATTCTAATACTGAAAATGTTAGTTTTTGCCTGTTCAAGTTGGTCCTTTCTGTCCCATCTAGGTATGCATTTTTCCCCCTTGGTAAAATCAGCAGGAACTTTCAGGAGGCTGACATCCACCCGGTGTATTGTTGCTGGGTACATTTATAGTGCATTGTTCAGAATAGAATAGCTGGGAGCTCCAGGGGGCTCTTCAAATTTGCCTCATCCAGCCCCAAATTGGAGATGTGTTTTTGTCACTTTAGAGTTTCAGGTGTTAGGGACTGGGATTCACAGCAAATACCAGCTCCTGCTGAACACAAACCTTAATTAATTTCCAGCAGGAGATGAGCGATTGCCAATAAGCCATGAATGAAAATGGACCAGTCACCAAAGGCTAGGTTCTCATCTCAAACCAGCAGCATTCCTTGCTGTTTCCTTAAAATATCACAGACTGAGAGAGAGGCGAGCAAGCTCCTGTGCCAGCTCTCAGTTTGGAAAGAGTAAACTATATGGACAAGTGACAGGCACAAAACCCTGGCCGAGTAGAAACAGGGTACCCAGCCTGATGGATCAAGAGGCACTTTGGCAATGTTCTCATCAAATGCTTGTCATTCTGAAGCATCTACCTGTTTATTGGGATTCATTATTTCAGTGTTGGGAGGACCTCAGAGGTCACCTGGGCTCCCTAGAGTGAGTGTTTGTGGTGAATTGGGGCCATCTCTCTAAAGGATTTGTAAATGCTGCCTTCATTTTTCTAGTCACCCCAAAATTGCCTCTTCCTAAAAGCATTCTGTGTCCTTTATGTCATATTGGTTGGTTTTCAGTTTTCTTTCTTGTGTTTCTTTCTTTCTTTTTTTTTAATATATTAAGCAAAGAGAGAGTCCCCTGTTGTTTTGGTCCTTTGAGGCTGGTTTATCCCTAGGGCCAAACACAATGAATCAAGTCTCTTTGTGCATGATATCTCTTTTATAAATGAGATGGCAGGCTTCAAATTCCTTATGTGGAGCCTCCTTTATGGGCAGAACATCTCAGAGCCTTCCAAAATTATTTGCTTGGTACTGAGTTTGTGTGTGTGTGTGTGTGTGTGTTTCTACTTATTCTTGTGTGAATAATGATGATTATTATAATAATAAATAGAGTACTTGATTTGTCTTGATCTGTCTATGAGGCGTTTTACAAAGTAGAAAACAGGAAGTGGTCCCTTATTAGATTCCGAGTCTGGAATCCACAGTCTTCTGTGATGCTTCAACACTTCCCTCATCCTTTCTGAAGACATCAACCATTATTGGTTTCCTGCAGGAAGCTGCTATTTCTGTCATGTGCTCTACACAGGATATGCACTGGATCTCTAAAGGTGCTGTGCTGATTGATTCTCTCCACACTCAGCAAACATTAGCAGCCATGTTTCCCTGCAGAGAAGTCGGCTCAAAGTGGCTAAAGACACCGGTAAGTAGCTGTTATTGGGCTTTGAATACAGGTGCTTCCAGATAAAAATCATGGGAATTTTCATTCTTCAGTTCATCCTGAGAGCTGATAGATACCAAGTGAAGCTTCTGGAGGTGGCAGCTACCTATGGTGAATGAAGGAATGAATGAGATGCCACAGTCCTGTTGTTATATCAGCCTTGTTGTCTATAGCCATCACCCTCTAGTGGTATGAGTGAAGAGTGAAGTGACTGACTTGTCCTCAGAGGTCAACCATCTACAAGGTGGTGTGGATATATTTTCCTCGTGGCTAGGGCCCTGGGCCCTGTATCAGGTGCCATGTCAACCCAGCCTTTAGTAGCTGTTAGAATTCCACGCACAAATACAAAGGCTCATTTCCATGCCTGGGTAGGATTGAGCTTTTGTTTTCATAGACAGGCATACCAGGCAAACGGTGGAGAATAGAGGGTCTGTTTCCAGTCTGTTAAAGGAAATTAAGTCAGTGAACATCATCACTCTCACGATTATGAACAGCAGGGGAGAGTCGGAATGGAGCTTCAGATATCAGTTCCAGAGGAATCAGTGAGGACCTGAAGGCCTGTTGGGGGCTTTTGTTGCAGTCTTTAGACATGGGTCTTCAGCTCTTAGGTTCCAGTGATTGGGTCCAACCCCCTAAAAAGCTTAGGCAGTAGGCTTGCGCCACCACACCCTATCTTAGGCCTGTGCTTTTGCATCTAACTGATGAGAATTTAATGTGTTGGTTTAATGCCTTTCTTGGTCACAGTTTAGGAACTGCAAGTTGCTGTTAAGCCCGCGAGACATTCCTGTTACAGAATATATTGCTCTATTGGTTATCACTTTCTGAGATTGGATACAGGGGGCCGTGGTCTCTTAGAGGAGGGGGAGTGAGAGAGAGCAAAGGACGGAAAGTCTCAGTGTTTCCATAAAACCTTCAACCCTTTCCCCTCTGTTTGCACTGGATTCCTAATGACTAAAGGTCCCAGTTCCACCACTGGAGCCACACAGGAGAACTGCTATAGAAATGTCACATACAGGACACTGGACATGTCAGCATGTTAAGCCTCCTACACATACCTGTCTTAGAGACTTGGTGCTTTTGCTAAATTCACTCAAGTTTCAGATTAATTGTAGCCCTGTTCTTCACTCTGGCCAAACTCCTTGATGTATGTACTCCTTAGTCTTTCATCTGTAAAGTGGGGTTAATATCAGTTTTTGTGAATTATCTTGGTGTTCGTCTAAAGCTAGCCACAGTAAATGTTCAATGGACTATGGCAATTCTGAATTTACTGCTGTTTTCTTAGCTGGTGAGAGTTTATGCGCAAAGTGCACAAGAGCTTTTTTGAGCAAAATTCCCTCTGCAATTCTGTAGCTGGAGAGCTTAAAAAAAAAAAAACTCTTTTAACAGAGTTAAACAAATTCTTGATCTGGAAGCACAAATCTAGCCATGAAACGTTACAGCCCAGGAAGAACTCTGTTGCAATTTGCAAAGCATTAACCAAATCCCCAAGAATTAACCTAGAACATGCACATTCTTATCAAGGCAGTTTGGAGTGTTCAGACACATCTTTACTTCTTCAGCTCATTTGCAAATACTTATCTGTGATTTAAATCACTCCAATGGCTTCAGAGACACAATGGAAGCAGAGCAGAACTAAGTGTTTCCAACTGTCCTTCTGCTAAGGGATGAGGTAAAGTGGGACATTTAGCTTGCATCCTGCATGCTCTCTAAATAGAATTAACAAAAGCGTCCACATTTCAATGGCTAAAAATAGTGTTGATTTTAAAGGAAACATGCCCAGGACCTAAGGATTGGACTGGGAGCTAGGGACACATAGTGGGTGCAGGAAGGAACATTCTGAAGGTCAATTAAACCTCTCCCCGTCCCTGGATTCATTGTTAATTGGTTCCTCAAAAATTAATCAGAAATAGCCTTTTATTTCTGCTGTCAGTATCCAGTTAATCTTGGTGGGGCTTGGACTCTGCAGAGGAACAAATGACTGATGAATGGAGCAGTTGGTTGATCGCCCCAAGTTATCAGCTGGAATCATCTGCCCAAACCTAGCTGCTGCTCTTCATAGTGGAGACAATATTTCAGTATTTATGAGTGTTTTGAGTTGTTATTTTTAGTCCACTGGCTTCCCATTGTTAACCATTGATTATGTTATTATTTAAGAACAGGTGTGCTTGATGCTTGATAGTTTCTTTTCCAGGGCTGTTTTGATCTTTGTCTTAGAGGAGACTTTAAATGTTACAATGGTTAATCCCCAAAATACTGTCCTTGTCTCAGACAAGCAAAATCTGGTACTGATTCATAAAAAGGAGCTTATTTCATAGGATGAACAGTCTCCTTCAAATTCTTTTGTGAGCAAAACATTTACTTGTAATTTATCATTTAATGAACACATATATAACACTTAGCATCAGCCAGAGAATTTATTTTTTTTTGCAAAAAATAGTTAACTTAATCCTCAGAGTGACAACAAGGGAAGTACTGTGAATAGTCCCATTTTACAGATAAAATCAATAAAGTGCAGGAAGCACTGTTTGCCAAAGACCATATAATTTAAAAGTTAAAGAGTTAGAATTTTAATCCACATGGGTCTGTGAACTTCAAATGAGCTCTACCAGAACTTTTATTTGTTGAGTAATTATGAATAATGATTAATAACAGTGAAACTTGCCAACATTACCATAGCCTTACCTTCCCTTTATATTAGCTAGATATGAGCTAATGGACTCTCCCTTTCTATTATTGGTGAAAAGTATCAAATATGCTCATTAACTTTTCACTTAGTATACCAAATAATAGGTTTCATTATTATATTCCTGTACCTGTGGATTTGTCCTTCACCCCATTTCCGACACTCTGTTTTCCACTGATCCCCTTTAAAATTAAAGTCCAGGTAGAGTTGTTACACATACACACCATGTTGGGTCTGAATCCAAGTACGATTGGGACAGAGCATTAGAAGTAGTTTCCATGGGGTCACTGACTATTGTGGGGAGAAGATGGTACTTTCTTATCTCTTTATTTTTGGAGTTGAAGGATCTAAAGTAGGGGAGGAAATGTGTTTGCCCCAGTGTCCCAGACCTCTCAGGTGACTGTGCTCATGAATGCAAGTTTCCATGGTGCGAATCCAGCCTCTTCAATGGACCATTTTCCTGAAGCAGCTTTACAAGTCACAACCTAAAAGATAGGCCAAGAATGTAAAGTAAGCCTAAGGAAGTCTTTGACTTTCTCTCTTCCCTGGGAAGATTAAGAGTTGGTTCATAGGCGCCACATCAAGGTGAATCCATTGTCTATTGGCTTCTTTGGAAGGAAGCTATTAATATTTTTAAATGGTGAATGGTTGATAGGTATCACCCAGGTCTGTATTGTGCAACTAATGACTAGTTAGTTAAAAAGGATCAATACTGAGTTTCCTAGTCTATACATAATCAAGTTGACTTATCTTCTAGGATAAGCCTGGCATACCTTGAGCTTAAAAACAAGAATCAAGTACCAAAAGGATCTTAACGATATAGACTAAGGAAATGGTGGGATGGAGCACAGCAAAGTCTCCTTCCCAGCTCTTCAGAGAGGAGGTGGGGGGCAAGGGCTCAGGTAGATTTAGGGGCTTCACTACAAATGTTACTCAGGGTGGGATGTCACCTTGCCTTGGCTGGTGGGAGGCGTCTCTCCAGACATCATGACTTTGCAGAGTCCAAATGCTTTCCAGCTGTCTTAGAAAGGAGATTGGTGGCAGAGGGAGTTTGGCACATCTATTGGGTTATGGTTGTGAAGTGTCCACATGGAATGAATGAATACGGGGGATGTTCAGTGTAGGCAGTATCTGTGAGACTGGACTCTCTGTGGGCTGGAGGCTAACTGGATGATTGGTACTTACTAACTGGGGCACACTGGACCTGCTTGGCCTGACTGCAGCTCTAAGCTACTCTTAGTAAATTAGGGGTTCTTGGGATTGGGAACCTTTTAATTTAGTGAAGCCTATGGACTCTGTATTGTTTCTGGCATGTTATAGCAGTTAAATTTGATCATGTTTAAATGAATGAATTTTTTTTGTGTGTGACTCAATAATGACATATTTCAGAGACACCATCATTCAGACGAAAAGAAGAACATTTTTTATCACCCTAAAAGTTTTTGCACACCTTTCTGGTAGAGCCATTGTTCCCTGCCATTGTACCCCACAGACAATCACATTGATTTCTATCATTAGATGTAGCATTGAACTTCACTGAAGGGTGATTATGATCATATAAAGGAGAATTGGGGATGAAAGAATTCCTACACCGTGACACAGAAACACATTTATTTCGTTATTTGGGTAGGAATCAATACACTTTTAAGACTTCTAAAATTGTATTTACTATAACCAAAAGACTCATGTCACCCTTGGATATTTATATTGTAAATAAACAAGGGTTTTGTTATTTGGGGTCACAAGTGAGAATTAGAAGCCCCATGATGATCTAGTCTATTCAAGTTCTTAGTTCCTAATTAAAGGAAGCCACAGGGTGAGTAGCAGGCTGTGTCCATAATCCTGTTGACAGCAGTTTTCTTCAGCTTTTGATTCATTGCGCATCTGTTCCCCACCGATTACCCCAGCACAGCAGTGCTGCCCTGGTTTCCATGGTGCTGATTTGCATACGAAACTGGGGCTTGCCTTTTTGTGTTTGCCTCACACATTTCCAGTGCTAAGTGTTCTTCTAAGAAAGGGATTAGCATGCTAGCCAGTTAAGAGAGATTGCCAGAAATACAGCTCCCAGGAAATTCTTTAGGTTGTATTGCTGCTGCTGTGCCTAAGATCGGGCAGCAGGGTGATGCACTTTTCTTAGGACAGCAATAGGTCTAGAAGATAAAATGTTTTCAGTGGGTTTCTAGCATGTTGTCTTCCTTTTTCTTTTTTTTCTTCCTATATTTTAAATAGCCTCCAATTATCAAAACAGATCTATTTACTTACTGTTTATCTGGAATTCTTTTGGCAAGGTGGATTCTGAGTGTTTACCTTTGAAGACTGTATTTCTTTTTGTTATCGGATATCTCACCAGTGGTGAAAAGAAGCCCCATTCATTTAGGAATAGTGTCTTTATAAAATAATGTTATTTTGAAAGAAACTATCCACATTATCTAAATTAACATTTAATCATCTTCAACTATCAGAACGAAAGCTTGAAATTTGTTCTCCAAGGAGTCATATGTAGCGACATGCCAGAGTGAAGTCTGATATTTACAGCCCTGGGTATTCATCGAAAATACGACACTGAGTAAATAAGCATATGCATCTTATATTTACATGAAGTTGGAAACTAGCAGAATTAATCTATGCTGTCAAAAAAAGTCACGGTTACCTCTTGGGGTTCAGGACAGTGATTGACAAGGAAGAGGGTCCCCCAGGTTATTCAAATAACCCACATTTAAATAGGGTTTGTATTATGTGAGTGCTTTCACCAAAAATTCACAAATGTGTACTAAAATATGTGTATTTCATCACATATAAATTTTACTTGTAAATGTAAAATTCTTTACTATGAAGTCAAACAAAGGACCTAATAACCTAGAAAGAGAAATTGTGCTTACTTGGTCTTCTGGAAGTTCCATCAGCAATGTTAGATGATGAGCAGATCTATCTATTCTATTACAGTACATATTGGTGAGGTATCTGGATCCCTGAGACCATGTCTGTCTGGAGAGAATTGCCTTCACTTATAGTTTTCTGGGATCAGTGGGAGTTTGATTGAGTTGGAAAGTGCACCATTTGGACTTCACTGTGATCCGTTTTCCATTTTAGATATTGGAGAGGCATATGTGACTGTGTTTGATGGAGTGGCATTTGATAGATCCTGTCTCTCAGTGTGAGGCTAGGTTTAATCTCTATTATGCGTGTCTCGCTTCTCAGATGCTGGCTGGTTTGATGATTTTAAAGGACCTTGAGCTAATAAGGAAGTATTTCCACAACTCTGGAGTCACCATTTGTTCTTAGTTGACACTTGGTTAGGAAGCTAAAGAGGTGATCTCCAAGGCAGTCACATCCTAGGGAAACTAATTGATCATCCCTAAATGATGTCCTAACTGTGATTGATTCATATCACAAACTTGGCAGAAACACATAATGACAGATGAGGGATTTGGTTTCTAAGAATGGGGAAGACCCTAAATTGTTTGTCTTCAGGAGGAAAATAAGTCCCTGATCTCCACCTGCCCTGCTAGTTTTCTAGTTAGTTGGTGTCTTCACTCAGTGAGGTACAATGAATTGTAAGAGATGCTCGCTCTTTGAAGAATTTGGGTGCCCTCTGGGAGCTGCTTAGCCTTCCTAGAGCATAGCCTTTCTTTAAAACAGAAAGGAACAACATTTTTTTAAAAAATCAGATAATGCAAAATGTAAATGTGCCAAGTAACAGTAGCCCCCCAAGTTGCATGAGCTAGCTCCGGGATGGATAGCTCACAGTGTGTGTTGGGCTCCAGCATGCTCTTCTGGCAAATCACGGTAGCTGATGCTTCGCTTTCTCTAATGCTCCTGCAGGTCTCTTCTGACCTATCCCCACGAGAAACTCTTGGAACTCCTTTAGCTGAAGCACCAAAGAATCACCATAGCTCTACGGAACGAGCGATTCAACAGGAGAGAAGTGGCCTTGAAACCAAGAGGTCTAATTAGGAAGCTCAGGCTGTTGGCAGGCTAAGAACACTTGCCAGGGCACTGGATTTCTTTTCCAAAGAGAAAGCACTCCCCCTTCTCACAGTCATTAAACAGAAGCTTGCCCTCTCTGTATCAGACCATAGTCTCTCATGTAACAAGGAAGGGTGTGTGCAGTTCTTCTCATGCTTAAAGGTCACACTCAGCTCTCGTTTCATCCTCTTCCTCTCCTGCTAAATGTCTTCTCTCCTAGTCTTGCTCACTGTTTCCTCCATGATTCTGGCCCAAGGCAGCCAGCTAAGCTGGCAAGAAGACCAGGCAGGCGATAGGAGTCTGAGTGTTTGCCTAAACGCTCAGAGCTATTGAAGTAAAGTGCTAAGGGCAAAGGGCACCCGCAAGTGATGGAATTAAATATTTACCGTGTTAACTGTGACCACTCATGGGTTGCAGAGGAAGCTGGCCATATTGCATGGAGTTTTTCCTCCTGCTTTCCTAATGTTATGCAGTCTTGAGTAAATTTGCCAGCTCTCAGGGAGTTGAACACTATTCAGCAACATTAATTTCTTTGCCTACTTCCAGTTACAAGCAATTATAAACTTGGCAGTTTTACCTGCCTTGAACAAGCACTTGTGTACTTTATTGATATTTGGAAGAATGAATACTCTCCCGCAAAGACTTACTTATACTTTCAATACTGATAATTCTTCAAAGCACTTGAGCTGTAGACCAACACTGATAGACATTTGGGGCAAGGTTTTATTACTGAATAGTTTCAAGTGGAAGAATAGATTCCAAGAGAACTAAAGAAATTTGTGTTTTGTCTTCATTTCCACATTTTTTTGGCATGGCCTTATTAAGTTAATTTGTTTTGTGAGGTACTAGGTACAGGTGCACCAACTCATATTGAATACCTCTCTGTAGTTATTGACCAAATGTGTTTTGGCTCCAGTATGTAAATTTAGGGGCTCATCCTTTTCCAGGATGGTTCTAGAAGACGATCTCAGCTCAGAGCTCCCAGGAGGTTGGCAGGCCCATTTTCAGCAACTGGATTCTAGTCTCACCTCTGCTTTGGCTCCTTTCTTTCCCCCTTCTCTCTTGTTCCTTTCACTCTGCCTCACCTTCACCCTTTTCTAGCCTCTCTCCCCCTTCCCATCTCCTTCTGATCCCTTCCCTTTTTCTGCCTTCCCCTCCCTACCTTCCCTCTTTTCCACTATTCCCCTCCCCTTCCGTTGTCTTTGTTTTCCTTCCATTCCAGTCTGTTCCCTGCAGTGCCCTATGCAGAGCTCTACCTTGCAGTGCCTTTCCCCAAGGTATGAAGGCTCTAGCTGTGATCGCATGAAGACAGCAAGGGTTGAGGGGAAGAGCGGACAAGGTTGGAAGCTACAGACTAACTCAGAACTAGTAAGGTCGAGTTTCTGTGTCCCTCCCCTCCGGGGTCTTGTTGGAAGGATGAAAGCAACCCTGTATCCCCAGGCTCTGCTGGGGATGCATGGGCTCCCTTTTGACTCTTCCTTTTCTGTGTCTCAACTTCTATGTCATGTGATTTGCAGGCATGTTTTGTGTCACTGTGTTCTTGCTTGCTCTCTGTCTGCACTCCCTGCTTCTCCCATTTACACATAGAAACGAATGTAAACCCAGAAAGGAAAAGATCCTTGTTTGTTTTCAACAACATGTTTAGTATATAGTAGGTATTAGTGAGTATTAATAAGCAAATGAGTTAGTGAAAGGGTAGGCAGACATACTTGGTACCTCTGACATGGGAGCCCCTTAGCAACTGGATGATTTCAAAGTAGGAGAGTCAAGACTGGATAGACTTTAGGGATTTAGAGAAAATCAAATACACCGAAATGCTTTGACAACACAATTGTCTTGTGAGGCTGTACCAGATTCTCTTAGAGAGCTTGTTAAGCAAATCTCTGGGCTTCACTGTCAGAGTGTCTGATTCTGCAGGTTCTTTGAGAAGTTATTAGTTTTCCAGGAGGTTTCATCAGACTCCATGTAGGCGATGCTGGGTGGCTCTTACGCGTACACAGCTGATCTCCTCCAGCAAGTACTTGGTCCAAGTTAGTGCTCAGCAGGGCACATGTATGCTGGACAAATAGCCTTATTCCCCCAAACACCATGCAGCCATGAAGCTGAAGAACGTGTGGAGCTTTAGTGTTAGGAAATGAAAGTATAGCCTCCAGGGCTCCTGTTCCCTGCTTGTGAAGTGACTTCCTGTGAAAGGGATGAGCTCCATGTGTAGGCCAGCTTGTTAGTACTGTTGTCGTTGTGAGTGGGCCTGTGATCTCTTCTGGCACGTGCTTTTCCCGAATCATCATTTGTTCATCTTGCTTCAATTTAATAAGGTTTTCTGTTACTTGGTTTCTCGTGAAAATGCAGAATAAAATGTAAGCATTCCCCTTGTTAAAACTCACAGCTGTACAGTTACGAAAGAGCCCATTCCTTTGCGCGTTTGGTTTCAGACTTACCTTGTTATTTCTTATGGTTGTAGAGTGATGTCAGAATCCCTGTGCGTTCCTATGCACAGCTGACGTGTTGTATCTGGAAAACACTGATTTTGTTTTTGAAGTCCTTTGCGACCTGTGGCTCTTACAATATCTCAATATTTCAACCTCCTCTTTCATGAGGATCCCTGAGCATTTGGGGGAAAGGTATAGTAGGCATGCTGCATTTAGGGCTGAACACTCCAGTTTCTAATTCTCTATAACTTGGCCAGCTGAGAGTGTCTGTGTTAACTATCATCCACAAAGGGGAAAAAGGAGCTTCTCTGGTGACAATTGAGAGATGTGCTGATCAATGGGTATAGCACTAAGCCATGGGGAGTCATTTTAATATTGTGGTTATTTAGCAGAATAATAGTATTAGGGCTATCCATAGGGCCCATTAATATCCAGCCATGGGTGCCTGGTCCTGTAAACAGTGCCAAATATGGGTTTACTCATGAAGCGGGCTTCAAATCCACTCAGAAAGTGGCCGGTTACTCCCGTGGCACTGATTTCACTATGAGACCAGTGAGTTCATCCGTTTAGGACAGTCACTAGTGTAGCTCACAGGATTCATAGCTGGATAAGATTGGTGATGCCTTTCCTCCTAAAAGAAAACTGGTCTTGGAGTCCTTGCTTCACGAGTTTAGCTTGTGTAGAAACCTTCTTACCTCCATTGTTAGGATTGTTCTCCATTGCCAGGTGAATGTTGCTTAACACATCACCCCAGTCCCAGGGGTTTAAGACACTAAGCCCTTGTTTAGCTCCCATATCTGAATGTTGGAGGTTGGGTTAGGGGCTCGCTGGGCAGTTTTTCTGGTCCAGTTTCCTCATATGTCAAGCAGTCAGGTGGCTGTGATGACAGAGTAAGTGGGTCAGGTGTCACTTGTCTTCTAGGCGATTATCCCCAGCTGGTTCACATGGTGGCTGAGCATGACAACCAAAGAATGGGAGGAAGAAAATAAGCCTATGAGAATTTGAGGCTCATCATGAGGTCAATCCCGTTACTTCCGGTGCCCTTTTCTCAAAGCCTGATGGACTCAAGAGAAAGAAAACTAGACTCCAGTTATTTTTGTTCTTTTTTTTTTTTGAGACAGATTCTCGCCATCTGTAGCCTAGACTTGTCTCCAACTAGCAATTCTTTGTTTCAACCTCCAAGAGCTGGGGTTTCACACATGTACCCCTTCACTGGGTTAGAGTCTCCTTTTGGCAGACAGAGGGGTTAGTTGCAGTTTTTTCAATGCGCAGAGCAAGTTCCTAAACTGTCTCTGAGCTGTTTTTTTTTTTCCATTCCCAAATACGGATGGAAGAACTCATATTTTGTTTATACTTTTTCTGACCCAATGAAGAACTCATAAGTCTGGTAAATTATTGTTGTCTTTATTCAAGTCAAAGAGTGGGTGCAGACCAGCACATACTGTCAATATGCTGCTACAATAGAGATAAGTGGGGGCTGACTTGAAAGTATTGGCACCAGTATTTTGGTGGATGATGTAGGGTAAATGTGGGGTCTGAAGAATGACATGTTGGCTTCTCTTTATGCTCACATGTGAGATCATTGCAGTCTGTACATGAAGGGTGAAGAAACATGCTTCTCCATATGTCACATTATGTTATTATTAAAGTCAGTATGTCTGTCACGTCAGTAGCTTTCAGAACAAGAACACGTGTGCATACGACTGTGGTTGTTGACTGCGATACATCTGAGCAGGCATCTGACAGCTGTTAGAACATCTGAGTGTTTGCTGCCCAGCAAACTGACTTGGGGTTTCCCTTCTACCAGAAATCCATTTTGCAAGGAGGGACTAGGCATTGAAATTTTTGTAGGTAAGCAATGATAGATGCATAGAACTGTGGTAGCTCACAGATTCTCTTGACCATCCATCTCAAAGTCAGCCACTAATATATGATAGTCACATGATTTATCAAGAACTTGACGGCTTCAGACTCAGAGCTGAAGCCACTGTTAAGAACAATTCTGGCTTCTCCCCGCATGCTATTTCTCTAGAAACCAAACCACAACTTGCATCTCATTCTATGGCTGTGTTTAATCCAGCTCTAACTTGTCGTGAAACCCAGTCAGCATCTGGGGACTCTGCTTTGTGTCTACTCACAGGTTAAGGGGTACAAAGTAGTTTCTTATGAAACCATTTTCCAAAACTTTGACAATGTATGTACTCAATGTTTTTGGTATGTATATATATATAAAACACATATATATTCATTACATACAATAATACAAAATGCATTATTTTTAAATATTATTTAAAATGTATTACATTTTCATACAAGCTTATACTTAACATTAAACAAAAAAGAAAAAATCAGAAGAAAAATTAGAAAGAAGGAAAGAGGGAAGAATAATGGGAGAAGACTCGAAAAGCATAATGGCTCCCAGGGCTTTCTGCTGTCTTCAGAGTTAAGCTTGTCCACTTGTCAGGACTCTGTGAAAATAAAATTGAAAGAATTTGTTGTAGCTACAAGCCTCTACTGTGCTATTCAAAAACAGTGGTACACATTGCTAACAATGAACAGAGCTTTTCCCTGAGGAGGCTTTTATTTGACAGAATGAATGTGTTCTGTTTTTGTAGCAAAATGTAAACACATGTGAGAAAATCACTGACTTGACCACAGGTTTGAATCCGGGTGTGGGGGCAGTTGTATCCACCTTTTCGTTACTCACTGAATCCCTCCTGTTCGTGATCTAGCACGTAAACTTGCTGGTGCTGCTCTCTCATATATACTTTTGTGTTCTGCTTCCTTCATGGTTGGCATATGCCAATGGAAATCAGCTTTTAAAAGAGTAGCATTTCTGCCCTAGAGAGTAGAAGAAATATCAAAGAAACCGGAAGGCTGAAAAGGGTCAAAGGATTGGAAAAAGCACCTTCTGATTGCAAGCCAATAGAGCTGAGTTCTTTAAGTATTTTATCAGGATGGTGTCATTTCCAGAGTCTCATGAAAAGTTCCTTGGTGTACTGTCACCAGCAAAGATGGGCTATAATAACAGTACCTGGTCTGAAACCATGTGCCCAAGCCATCAGAATGTTCCTAAAAGGGAACCTAAACAATTTAAACGTGAATCCCAAATGAAAGACTTGCCACAATTTGTCCCCTTCCCGGGAAACTGTGCAGGAGGAATCTGTGCCCTGCGGCGGATGTGTCTTGTCCTCAGAAACTCCCCAGATAGCCAGGATGTGCCCCTTGCTTCTGGTTACAATGCTGTCCCCTCTGGAATGCTTACAGTCGGGCACTGGCAAGCTGAGCTTGTCAGGAATGAATGCCCTGGAGCAGCCCTTCACCAGTTACAGATGGGATCTGCTGCAAAGGCTCCTCAGGTTTCTCAGCATGCTTCTCTCAATTTCCCCAAATGTCCCAATAAGATCCAATACCTATGTGGATTATTATTCATCCGTGATACACCCTGTTCCGAATTCCTTTCCATCTTTATCTTGTCTTTCCACTCACCTGTCACTTTTCCCGGGATGGCATTTCTCAGATTGACTTCCTTCCAGCCCTTCCACCTTGCTTGGAAGACCCAACAGGAGCCATGTGCTATAACATTCTCAGAACGAAATTCCAAGGCTATCTTTCATACTGCTTTGTGTTTTCCTTCTATTGCGATCTTCATTCTGTCAATCCTCCACCTACTCCACCACTGCAGCATTCCAAGGTCATAAAACCCCCTTTTAATAAGGTCAGCTTCTTTGTATACTAGCTAAGGAATAATGTCTAAAAGAAGAAAAGAATCGGTTGGAAGGATACAGCACTAGAATCATAATAGTAACTGTTAATGAATAACAAAATAAAGCAGGTCAGTCATTGAATTCCAAGGTAGAAGATAATTACCATAATGGAATAAACATATGGGAGATAGATGGTACAGAAATATTTCGAAGCACTAGTTTAAGGGCATCATACCAGCAGAAAGAAAGCAGAAAAATACCGAAATCAACAAAATGTATTTCACAGAAAGTAGAAGAACCCTCAAATTTCATTTCCAGGGGCTGGAGAGATGGCTCAGAAGTTAAGAGCACTGCCTGCTCTTCCAGAGGTCCTGCGTTCAATTCCCAGCAACCACATGGTGGCTCACAACCGTCTGTAATGAGCTCTGTCGCCCTCTTCTGGCCTGCAGGCACACATGGAGGCAGAATGTTGTATACATAATACTAAATAAAGGAAATTCATTTCCAACTTTCTAAATTATAAATGACAGATGAATACGTTTGTCAAGTTACCCACAAGTCTCCTTTGCTTGGTGACGTGGGCAGTGGCGTTGCTTGGTCAGAGGACAGGGAACTGCTGCTGCTGACCAGATCTGTTGAACTGTGCAGGGTGGGCGGCACGTCACGGTTCGACAGGACTGACATGAGAAATATACCTCACAACGTGCTCACGCTGAGAGCGCTGCCACAGTGGAAGAGCTTCCGGTCAAAGCCAGTTAGCACAATGTTTTGGAAATACATCCCGCCAAGGATTTGAACCATGAACTTTGGTGGACATATACTTGTAAAATTAGGCCCTCCTGTTTGCTGATGTCCTTTCTATCCTATTTCGTCGTTGGTACTTTAAGGTCCGTCAAAGGCCCTTGCGCAACAATTACGTACGTTATATAATGCTTCTAATGTGAATGGCAGTGAGACAGACTCTAAGTTGCTGGTATAAAGTAAAGACAGCCATATGCGGTTGTTTTTATTTTTATGGTTCTGCTCAGCTATGCTCTGTTAGGAAAGGATCTCATCTGAGTTCTCAGGAATTTGTGGGATAGTGCACCTGACACTGCCATGATTCCTTCCAACTCAGGTACCAGTTTTCTTGGTTGTAAAGACTCAAGCAGTTGGGGTCAGTGAGGA
>LOEQ01013475.1:0-21413 GCA_001685075.1 Bramus lutescens | reverse complement strand
ATCACAATCCCTGACTTCAAACTCTGCTATAGAGCTACAGTTCTGAAAACAGCCGGTATTAGCATAAAAACAGACAGGAGGACCAAGGGAACCACATAGAAGACCTGGATATTAATCCACACTCCTTCAAACACCTGATTTTTGACAAAGAAGCAAAAAATATCAAATTAAAAAAAGCATATTTAACAAATGGTGCTGGCATAATTTGATATCAACATGTAGAAGAATAAAAATAGACCCATATCTATCACCATGCACAAAACTCAAGTCCAAATATATCAAAGACCTCAACATAAAACCAGACACACTGAACCTTATAGAAGAGAAAGTGGGAAGTACACTTGAATGCATTGATTGTACTATTTTATATTACTTGTAGTGTCTTTAAAGGTTCTACTTTTTATAATGGTCTATACGCTTTTTCCTCTCTTTCATGCCTATGTACATTTTTAAACACGCCGTGTCTTGCTTAGAGGTCTTTTTCTATCTGAACTGTCTTTATTGCCTATCTGTAATCATTTTCTGACCAGGAGCACCCCCCTTCTTTGAATGCTAAGCGGGCATGCCTAGGACCAACTGGGCCCTGCCTTCTTGCTCTTACCAGTGCTACATGGTGGGGGCTCTGGGACCTTTGGGAGGGAGTCACCCTTACTACCTCAACTCTGGGAAGTAGTTGGCCCATGCAGCCACCAAGTAACTTTCAGCATGCTGCCCACAAACCCCACTCAAATAGTCAGCCCCCTGAAAGAATCAGAACTGTTTGTGTAACTAGTACTAACCAGGAAGCCTTCTTAAAAGAAACACACAGTTTTTGTTGCTACTGCTGAGTCAGGAAGCCTTCTTTTTACTCTAGCGAAAAGAAGCCACCCAAGAAAAGGCTATCAACATTAAGCCGTGCTTAACTCTGTTTTTTTTTTTCTGTCTAGAAAGAAATCTTTCCCAAGTTCCTTCAGCTTTTATGTGGATGTAGCTGGCCCATGTTGGTGCATCATTTTGTTGATAGAAGTTTCTCTGCTGCACAGTCCTGCAGCTGTTCAGTCCCAAAGAAACACACAGAGGTCTACATTAATTACAAACTGATTGGTCTATTAGCTCAGGCTTCTTATTAACTAATTCTTACATCTTAAATCACCCCATAATTCTTGTCTGTGCTAGCCATGTGGCTTAATACCTTTATCAGTGAGACATTCTCATCTTGATTCCTCTGTATCTGGTGACCACTGCAGACTGAGCCTTCCCTCTTTCTAAAATTCTCCTATTCTGGTCACCCTCACTTATACTTCCTGATTGGCTAATGGACAATCAGCATTTTATTAAACCAATACAAGTGAAAAATCTTTACAGGGTACAAAACCATTGTCTCACAGTAGTAAGTATCTATACAATGTGATGGTAATGGGAGGATAGTTCATTGATAAGTATTTCTCAAAAATTCTATGTACTTAACCATATGGCTTCAGAAGAAGGAAAATATGGTATTTGGAGAATAAAGCACCCAACTAGAAGTTGCAAGGCTGTAGTTTTCTAATGGCAGACTTTATAATCAACCCAATAAGGTGAGGATGACAGAAAAAAAGGCAGATACATTGCAGTTATTACCTGAAATAGGACAGCAGGGATGTGCAAGAAATTTGAAGAAACATAACCAGCTAGAAAAATTATTTGTGAAAAATACAAAATATACAAAATATATTATTATAAATATAGATTTGAACCAACAATAAGCATATACACATTTCCTTTAAATTAAAATTATTAAACAAATATTTAAGAAGAATTCTATTAATATTGAGAGAACAGAAGAAAGAAAAGGAGACTGGATTATAGTGACTGCTGGTTTTCATGCCCAATATTCTGACGAAACTGAATAAAAATTGATTTCAGGATAAGACCAGATATAAACACCACTGTGGATTATTTACTTCTGTTAATAATTGATATTGTAATTACAGAGGAGATGCTGATCCTTAGCCCTTGAGAGCTGTCTGTGGGGGATGAATCCTGACAGCAGTGCTCCAGAAAGGGAGGGCTGTAAGTCACTCCATGGAGCTTGAATCCAACCCTCCAGGACTTGAATGTCAATGTAATTTTTAACTTAGGGCATTCTACATTCAATCTCCTCTAAATCTACACTCTGTTCCACAGAACAGAAAGCTGTACATTCAAGGAAGAGCACATTCCTTATCCATTCACTGTCACCAGATTCTTCAGGCTTCTTCTTGTTTCCAGGGTATTTCTGAACCAACTATTGCTTGAGGGAAAGAAAACAAAAACAAAAAACAAAATAGAGGTTGAAATATTGCAACTTATCTGAATCTTTGGAATTACAATTTTAATAATGAATCTAAGGCCTTTATAATTTTAAATTTTAAACTCTATGTATTACATTTATTATTAAATTAAAACATGCTTATAGATTTGCTTAGAAAGAAACCTTGATATTTCCAAATTAGATGTAAGGATAAGGTTATTAATTATTTCCGTGTCTGGAATACTTTGGAACAAAGTTACAAATGGAAGATCAATTTAGTATCACTCTTTTGTCTGGATTCTTCACTAATGTTTTACAGTCATTTTGCAATCTCTTGATCAATGATTTGTTTGTGCTTCTGCTTTCTTGTTAAGACCTTTTCTTCCACTTACAAGAAAACCACAGCAATGAGAGCAGAGTGGAACATAGACCTTTACATGTGCAGGGAGGGGGGCTCTGAGGCAGAGTGACAGACAGAGGACACAGACAGACAGAAATTTAAGAGATTGAGATTGATTTGGAGACAGTCACCTAAAACTGACTCCTTAAATCAATGGAAATTTTAACTTTTTTTTTATCTTCTTTGCATCTAAATTTTGGGTGTGACCTCAAACAATGTTTGGAAACAAGATCCTGTTTCGTTCTAGGTCCAGGTGGTGGTTTCACAGGCCTTTAATCCCAGCACTTGGGAGGCAGAGGCAGAGGGATCTCTGTGTGTTCAAGGCCAGCCTTGTCTATAGAGCAAGTTCCAGGACAGGCTCCAAAGTTACATAGAGTTACATCCCAAAGGACCCGGCTGGAAAAAAAAAAAAAGAACGAATAATTAAATATTTGTCTATATACACATACATTGCTACAATTTTGTTTTTGGTTATCTACTTTTTCACTCCAACTGAAACATCTGTTTAGTGACTCAGTGATGTGGAATTTTGGAATTGAAGCACTCCCATGTTCCTTCACATGATTTAACCGGAAAGAGTAGAAATATTTCAGTAGGGATTTGCCCATTGCTTAGAAGGGCCATAGATTAGGCTGTCTCTGTTCTGTTTGTTTAGCTTGGGGAAAGTGACTTGTTAGCAAGATCCCAACTTAAACCCTTAGCATATGAATTATACTTTAGATTCTTGGGAAACTGTTTAGGAATTTCACTTTGAAACAGTTATATTAGTGTTCAAACACCTAAAATTTCCTTACTTTGTGGACATAATTAAACATTTCTGAAGAAGCAGCAGACTTTGCTGCTATGGATTACAAATAAAGAACATGTCTTTCATGCTAACTTTAATATTGTTGTTGGTTTATAGATAAACATTAGCCTATTTGGATATTTGTTTATTTCAAATTAAAATACATCTTTTTCTATATTTTTGTTTGTATGATGATCACCAACTGTTTCAAAATCAGTTTAATTCAGATTAGCTTAACTGTGTTCTCTTCCAAAATGCTTCCTTTTGATAAATCTATTGATACCCCTTGTCTGAAATTAAAACACAAGGCCATCATGCTTTCCTAGATAGGACTTTAGCAAGTCATTTTGTTCAGGCCCTATGTTTTAGTCAGTTACATAGGACTGATATTATTGTCAAACATGGTCAGATAGTATAAGGTTGCCTATTGGTCAAAAAGTTTGATACAATCATTTGATATATAATCAGGTAAGAATTCAATTCTAATTCTGCTTAAAGAAGGAAATGCAACTTTATCAGTACCAGAAATAATAATGAGAAAACTACTCCCAGAAAAATCAGTAGAATGGCATCCAACCACGGCTGTATTGCTTTCTTTATTTAATATTCTTCACACTCTCTTAACTACTTGTCTTGGAATGCCTGTGCCCTATATCAAGTTGATGTAATTATTGCTGGATTATATTGAATGAGATGCATTTGCCTTGAGATTCTGCATGGTTCATTGGTATTAAGGGAATCTGAAATGATACATAATAACAGTAGTTCGCTGAAGAATGCTTTTGGTCATCAGATTGTCACTGCATTCTCTTTCTATTTCAAAATCTGTACAGAGGCATTGAATCTTAATGCTTGATGTAGAAGCACCTATGTCTGTCTTTTCAATGAGTTGCCATAAGCAACTTTGAATAAAGCAGATTTGTTAAAAATCATCTTATTTCTAAGTTCTTATCAGCGAAATGAATGTCTGGAGATATTAGAGAGATATAGGCAGATGCAACAATATTCTCTAAATGGAAATGTCTATCATTAAAACATGATGGAATTCCAGGATATGGACTGGGTTGTAGTAAGTAGCAGCCCATAAAGCTTCTAGGAAGGAGAAGTTCTTGGCTATTGCTCTAGATTTAAACTTTGCTTCTGAAGCATCAAGTACTCTGACATCTGTAGAACTCAAGCAAATCTAGAGTATTGATTAAAGAATTAGTACTTATGAAACCTAAGCTACAAAACAACAACTACCACAGATGTATAAATATAATAAGATAGTAATATAGTTAAATGTGGACAATTCATTGTGCAGGATTAAACTATTACATGCAATAATGAATGGAGGGGTAAATGAATTGTTTTACATGAGCAGTGATTTTGATTTGCTTCTTTTTTTTTGCTATGGATTTTCATCTTATTTTAACTTCTCAGCCTGCTTTTATGTTAAAATTTACTCAGATTTCCTATGTCTCACCAGCATTTCTTGATGGTCTTTTCCTTTCTTCAATTCTTTCCTCTGGCTTGTTAATAGTGAAACAGTTTGTAAAATCAACTTTCATTAAACTGGCTAGAGCATAAGAGAGATTTGGGTCCTTTATAAGAGATTTCTAGAGTAAATCTGTGAACAACGTGAGTCACTAAGGAGACGGGTGCACAGACAAATTTGGAAAACATTGTGAAGAAAGATATTATATTCTTCCTAGCTGATATATGTTTATCACCCCCATTTAGTACAGTAGGCAAGGTTCCCCAGAAAAATAAAACCACTAATGTATGTGTGTATGTGCATATCTGTGTATGTGTGTGTATATGTGTGTATGTGTATATGTGTGTGTATGTATGTGTATATGAATATGTGTGTGTAAATATTATAAAAGGAGATGCATTAGATTGCTTTCCTTGTTGGGGCTCGGTAGCCCAATACTTATCTGTGTGTTGAAAGAGTCAAGAACATGGTAGCTCTTTATTCATGACATTGCACACTCCTGAAGTTCTAGTTGGCTGCTGGAGACCTTAAGGATTCTCAGAGAGTAGCTGTTCTTCACTCCACCCTAGAAGTCCAAGGAGTTGGAGCTGATGTCAGTAGAGGATGGACAGATGTAACATGGGTAGCAGCAGGATTAAGAAGACGCTTGTGAACAAACAGCCTTTCCCTCTGACACGACATCTTTATTAGAAGATGCTGAACAGGCTGATATTTTACAGACCCCATAGAGGCAGCCTCTTGTAACCACTCAAGTTGACAACCAAGACTCACCTTCATAAGGAGTATTATATTTAATTCCCAGAAATGACCAAGAGGGGTTTTATGAAGGATTTAGTATTCAGTTAGCCATTAGTTATTGTCTATCTATGGAGTTCTCAGTTAAATGGCAAAAGTAAGTATAGGCACTGGCCTCATGAAACTTACGAGGTATATAGATGAAGTTATGCAGCCATATTATTATTTTCTCCTAAGTAATGAATGCCTTCTAGTTGAACACACATCATACCTATTGAGTACAATGTTGTGATGGCCAACAGAAGGCTGTCTGTCCAACTACCTAATGTTGAAGAGTGAGATGCTTAATGATTAGATTCGGAGCAAAGTTTCTCCAAAAAAAGACAAGCTCAAAGTGGCAGACTTCCATGGTCCCATTAAGGAAGAGAACTTGAGGCAGAACTGCAACGCCATGTTTCAGAACTCGTAGAATTCAAGTGTAATAGAAAATGACATTGACATTCATAGCCATGTTTTGGAGCTCACCATGGTTTTACATTTCTATGTCACAGTGCTTGTTCTGATTCTCCAAATTCTTGGTTTATTGAGCTTACTAAATAATCAACACACATCCATAAATAATTCTATTTAAATTGATAATTTATTTTGTAGCAATCATAACTTTTGCATACCTTGGGAGCCAGTTCTTTGTTTATCCTCTCCTTGAATAATACAGAAATTAAACAAGGATTTGGTTTCTATCTTGCGTTTGAGGGAGCAGAAATCTATTAAATTCTGAGTCTCTCTTTAAGAAGCATGTACTATGAAGATATACATGAAGTTCTGAGTTTCTACAAACCAAAGAGTACTGTGAAGACACGAGGCTCCGAGTCTCCATCTAAGAATCATGGAGCATTGTGAAGACACACAAAGGCTAGAGATACATACTTTCCTCCTTTTGGTTTTTATTTTCTTATAGCAGTTTGGTGAATATTATAGGTTTCTTTTCCTAAAATTGTTAAGATATTGCATTGGGTTGAACATATTAATAGTAAACACCAATAATGTGTCAATATCACATTAAGGAAAGGAATCAAAACTTGCTGCTATTTGACCAAATTTTAATGCTGTTCCTTGTATTCCATGTGTCTACATTATTACTGTCTCTTTTGTATGGGTCTGAATTTGTGCCTGCCTGAATGTTGTGACTGCCTAAATGTTCTCTCTCTCTCTCTCTCTCTCTCTCTCTCTCTCTCTCTCTCTCCTCTCTCTCCATTGTTCTCTTCCTCTATTTCCCAGTTTCTCTCTCATTTTAACAAGGGAACAAGGGATTACAGGGGTCTACTACAATATTCAGCTTTAAAGAAATCTAGAGATTTGAACCTGGGTCTTCACTCTTGAGTAGCAGGCACTTTACTCACTGAGCAATCTCCCATCTCCCCACCGTTTGTCTTTCTTTTGAGATATGGCCTCACCATGAAGTCCATGCTGGACTGGAACACTATACTTTATGTAACCCAGACTGACCTCAAATTCTTAGCAATCCCCTGCTTAATTTTCCCAACTGCTGGAGTTGCAGGCTTGAGCCATAATATCTAGCACTAAACATCAGTTTTATTGCTTTAAAATAATTTTGTCCTTTTTCTGGTTTCAAGCACTGTACCCAGGTGGGGAGACTGTCTCAAGAAATTCTAATTGCAATTGTAATTACCCCATTTTAATTTCCTGAAACCATGAGCAAGACTTAAGTTTTTTTTTGAAAGGACATACATAAAAATCTCAGTTCTATAATATTCAGTATTTCAGACCTTTTAGTGCTCAGAGAACAATGCAATTTAGGAAAGGTGATCCGTGGAAGTGAAGGATAGAGGTCAGTCGTGCACTGACGAACTCTGTCACCAACATTATTTATACCATGCTGGAGCCTTGACCTCGGCCACATTAGAAGAGTTTATAATAGAGGAGTAAAAAGAATCCCACCAATCAGGTGTTTGATTTCACTTTAGGCGGTTCATTGTTTAGGCATCAAGAGCCTGCTGTTCAGCATTCACCAGCACGGTGATTGCTTTCTTCTGCACGCACCCGCACCCGCAGGTCAGCAGCCATCCTTGTGGTGTACGTAGGTCTCTGTGCAGTTGCAGTAGTGGTCACTTGCACTGAACAGGCTGTTGAGTGGGAACTAAGCAGTCACAAAAGAGAACCACGAGTATTATTGCCTTCCACTTCCAGGGAGCGATGTATCCATCACCAGCACTGAAGAGTGATTTGATAGAGGAAGCTGCATTTCCCATCTTCCCATTGCCTCCTAACGTGCCCTCACAGCATCATCAGATCTAGAGTCTCTTCAGTACTAACCCTCTGAGTCAGAGTGTTCTCTCCACAGACCATTGATTTCCTCATTAAGTCAAAGTATTTTATTTTTCTTGGCAAGAAGTCATGCATGAAAGTCTTCCATATTATCTAGCGCAGTGCTAGTCAATTGAATGCTGTATATCAGGAAACAGTGCACTTGAGCCACATGCGGTCACAGTGGAGACGGGGCCAGTTAAACGAAGAAACAACATTTCAATTTTAATTCAGTTTAAATACACAAGACTTGAGTGACACCTGTTTTATTTTATTTTATTTAGTTCCTTTTTCTAAAAATTTGATTTACATACATTACTTGAGAATGCCATTTTCCCACTAAATTTTTGTTGTTGCTTTTTGACACAGGGTGGTTCCTCTGTGTAGCTTTGAAGCCTGTCCTGGAACTTGCTCTGTAGACCAGGCTGATCTCAAACTCACAGAGATCACCTGCTTCTGCCTCCCGAGTGCTGGGATTAAAGTTGTGTCCCATCACAACCTGGTCCCACTAAAGTATTTTGTTTCTAACAGACAATATGGTTACTTGAAACAATGTTGTCAATACTTACAAGCAGAATCATTGGTCCAGCCTGGAGTTTCAGTTCTGTGATATTGATTCAGGATATGATTCAAAAATTAGGTGAAATAGACTGGAAATGCTGTGTCATTAATTGTTGAAATCAATATCCTGAAGTTTTTGAAAGTTCTAGAGTTAATTGAACCAATCACAGATTTTTAGTGTACATACAGTCTAAGCCGGCCTATTCATTAGGTTATGATCCTAAGTTTTACTTGGAGGAAAATAGTTCCAGAAAGTTAGTATCTGAGAAATGGATTTAAAATTAACCTTAATATATTGAAATAAGTGTAAAGAAGTACAAACCAAAACATGTAAGGAAATTTAATTTTATAAAGCACCCACTTTAAGCCATGTGTTCTAAGTGATTTCATTAATCTATGAACTAGAATAAGGGATCACAAATTTTGATAAGGGTGATGAGTGACAATGGCTGGATGCAATTTGGTTATAGTGAAACAAACTGGAGAGCAGACAGGAGGACTACTTGCTAAAAGACAGAATGTCTAAACCTGAGAATTGAGGAAACTTCTCTATGAGAGAGCAGACTACAAATCTGAATATAGATCACACCAAAAATTTAAGGACTCTAATTTTTGTATTAAAATTTTGGTAGTCATATTTTAAGATTTTGTCACCATGGTATAGGAATGATGAGCTCTCTGAGAACCAGTCACTGGTATACTCCTAAAGGAATAGGTTCAATAATAGAGATTTCAAGTAAGGTCAGTGGGTGAGGAGACTGTATTAATGATCCACTAACACTTTTAAACTTATCAGGTGTTGGCTGAAGGTAACTTGTTACGAATGTTGCTACACATGATTTGGGAGTGACTTCTCATAATATTAAGAGGCAGAATTAGCTTGGCTTTTAATCCATCCCTAATAATATTCTAAATTTCTAAATATGGTATCTACATGAATCATGAATTCATTGAATTTATTTTTAAAGATAAGTTTGCTTAATGTCATGAATACTGTCACCAAACAATAGTTCTGCTATTAAATGGTCTGTAGTATTTTATAATAATTCATTAGAAATATTCTCCATGGAAAATCAACAAACACTTTTGGAGATTATTTATCTGGCTAGTTACTATAGAAGTTCTCCGACTTTCTACATTCCCAGGAAAATTATTGTTTGTCCAAAAGGAACTTACCTACTTCAAACATTTGTATAATATTTAGAAAATAGCTCTTCCACATCTCTGTCATTGCTAAACTAACTATAGTATAAGTTTCTGAAATCTCACGGCCACAGACTAGCACAAATTTATGGATGCAAAAAAATAATGTTAGAATTGAAACTCTCCCTTTAAGTGTCTCCCTACTTCCAGGATTTGGACTAATAGTAAGAAAATAGTAATAGATTTACAATAGTAATAGCAAATTTAAAGTTTTGTACATATTCAGGTGGGATTTAACCCATTATATAAATAAACTGAAAGAAAACAAAACATACACTCATCTCATCATTTCATCATGCTGAAAAAGCACTCAACAAAATCTAACACCCTTTCATAATAAAGGTCTTGGGGAGATCAGGGATACAAGGAACATATCTAAACATAATAAAAGCAAGCAAGCTGACAGTCACCATCAAATTAAATGAAGAGAAACTGAAAGTAATTTTACTAAAATTAGAAACAAGGCAAGACTGTCCACTCTCCATATCTATTCAACATATTTGTGAAATTCTAGTTAGAACAATAAGACAACAAAAAGAGATCAAAGGGATGTAAATTGAAAAGGAAGAAGTTGAACTTTCACTATTTGTGAATGATATGATGGTATACATAAGGATTCCAAGAATTCTACCAGGGAACTTCTACAGCTGATAAAAATCCTTCAGTTACGTGGCAGGATACAGGATCAACTCAAAAAAATCAGTAACCCTCCTGTATACAAATGATACATCTGAGAAAAGAAATCCGAAAAACATCACCATTCACAATAGCCACAAATAACATAAAGTATCTTGGGATAACACTAACCAAAGAAGTGAGAGACCTGAGTTATCAGAAAATGGAGAGATCTCCCATGCTCTTGGATAGGTAAAATCAACATAATAAAAATGACAATCCCATCAAAAGCAATCTACAGATTAAACCAAGTTCTTATTTGTTTTTATCGAATAGTAATCCTCTTCTGCATTTCATTTCTAGTAGGATGCAGGTGGATATGCTGCCTTTCCTTATATGGCACTGTATCTTTAGTGTCCCTCAACTTTTATTGATTCTTCATGGATTTCAAATCATGCTTCCTGATCTCATTTATCTCCCAGTCCCCCACCCCTCACTTCTGCCCTCTGCCCATGCAACTCTCCCTCCCCCCAAAATTGAAATAAATTCCAAAAGCAGCAGCAGCAGCAGCGCAGCAGCAGATTTCCTTGTGGAAGCTGTAGTGCCGCCCGTTTAGTCGCACCGTTTACCCTTCAGATCATTCATCTTTACTTGGAAGTGTTCATTACTGTGAGTCATTGGTCTGGTTCAAGGCCTCTGACTTCTACCGCACTATAGATAAGGGGCTCTCTCTGGGGCTCCTCTTGTGTCTCTTGTTGTTCTGAGTCGTGGAGATCCTGCAGTTTTGGATCTGTAGGTTCGTCCCTTTCATAAACAACAACAGTACACAGATGAGGTCAATGGTAGGGTGGTCTAACTCACAGCCATGGTTCTGGGCCTGAATAGTAGCTGGGTTGCTCACCCTTCCTGCTTTCCCTAGTCATCACTACCTGGGCAAGCTCTCCAGCCCTGCCTGTGCTAGCTCACGTACCAAAGCCTGCACCAAGGGCCAGTTCTCTTCTTCTCAGGTCCGCAGATCCATCCCACTCACACACCGATACACCAGGACCAGATCTACTGTTTCGATCAGGTGAAGAGCAGGGCCCTCTTTTTGGATCCTTGCAGAGCTACTGCAGGGGGGGTATATGAGGTGGGCAGGGTCAAATTTCTTGCTTTCACACCCTCAGGGCACGCTCACCTGCGTCGTCCCCACTCCCCTCGCCACACACACAACAGGGTCAGGTCTAGTGTGATGCCCAGACAAGATGCAGTGACCACCCTCCTGTGTGCTCCAGCTAGTGCAGGGCAGGGCTAACCTTCTCACCATGGGGACCCCGAGGCCAACTCTCTTGAATACCACAGATAGCAAGGGGCCGGGCGGGGAAGGCTTTTTTTCCTCACACCAGCCATCACATGACAGATGGGAGGGGCAGTGTCAGCTCTGCCCTCATGCCCTAAGACACAGCTCACCTGTGTCTCCAACAAGAGGTTGCAGCACACTAGAGCTGTGCCAGGGACTCAGGTGAGCAGGAGAGCAAATCCCTCCCCATCTGCCTTGTGTTGGCATGGGTGAGAGAAAGATACCCTCCGCAGCTCACGCAATGCCATCTGCTAAAAATGAGAGAGCTAGCCCCAGGTCATGAGAGCGGGAGGGCTACCTAGCCCTGCCCCTGAGTGGCTGCTCCTCACGGAGGAAAGGGTTCTGCATCCTGCCTGGGTATTACATATTAAAGCCTCGGCAAAAGTGGAATGAGGGGTCCATGTGATGTGTTTGCTGATAAACCTGAATTCAATCCCTGAAAATAAAGTCTTTATAAATTATATGTGATAAAGAGAATGAAACCATTCATAAGTAAAACTGATTAAGAACATTACTCTGGGCTAAAGCTTCCCATTCAGGGAGAAGGATCTGTTCACGGTGTTTCAGTGTACTAACATTTCCATGGTATTACTGCAACAAAGGGAAGCAGGCAGTTAGTGTCTGCTCACATCCACATGATCCCTGCTCTCTGCTCTGTTTGTGTCCTACGGACCATTAATTCCTGCTGAAATTCCTCCTTTCAAATGTTCTTGAGTTGAGGTCTGGTCCTCTCTCCACCATTATTTCAGCTTTTTTTTTTTTGAAGAACATTTTGCTGGGTGTATATTTCTAGGAGGGTAGTGCTGTTTTTCATATTAAAATATCAAATGATACTTTGACTTCCCTGGTGCTCAGAATAAACCCTTTTTTTCTCATTATCACAGCTTTGATAAATGTTTTATTTTATGTTCTACTCTAACTCTTCTTACAGTATTCTCTTATCTTTTAAATTTCTTCAGTGTATATGACAATAGTTCAGAATGCAGATTTATTCTGTTTAATTTATTCCCTTAATTTATTTGGTTTTTGTGCCTATAGATTAAGCCTTTTTGTCAACTCTAAAAATTATGGGAAAAAATCTTAATGCTTTGTTTCTTCTTTTTCTTTTTTATTAATGCTTCTCTACAGCATGTTAAACTAGGATTTAACCATTCATTGTGGCGTTAAAACCCCCTCCCGTTGTCTTCAATCCCATTGTAGTACATTTTAAAGAAAAATATACACCAATATTTGCCCATCTTTTCTTTTCTGGATGCTTGTGACAAGGATCTGAAAATGGGAGAAATATGTCCACACAAAGACAGTTTATTATGATTGGGTGTCATTTTCTGTTCTTTGTTCAAACCCTTCACATCTGGTTCTCTGTTCGTATCTGGAAGCCACAGAGCTGTCTGGTGACATGCCTACATACTATTATAGAAAATGGAGCATGTTGTATATCATATATGAATGTGAGCAGATATTGAATGTATCTCCAGTACTAAGGGTTGCTTCTACTGCCAAAGAGATACGTTTCTTGCAGAAAAAAAGAAGAAAAAATATTGCATAAAAATCAATTTTCAATTAAAATTTTTTAACTTTTTAGTTCACTGACTTTTTTGCTGATTTTAATTTTAAATTTTCACATGTCTATTATACTTTACACTTCCAGGCTTTTTATTTATTATTTTCAAATATTTCTTTTCTTTATTTCCTTGATCAAATGTTGAGTCTTGTGTTTTAATAAAAAAATTTTTAATAATTCTGATAATAACTTCAGAAGTTCCTTCTTTTGTCCTTTCTTCTGGTTCCTCACCTTTGTGGCATGGTTCTTTGTGTGCCTCATCTATTCCTGTCAGTGTGTCCTGAGAAGAACACTGAATGACTGCTAGAAATATTGAGATACTAGAATGGTCCTTCTGTTCTCTGGAGAAACTTGGAGTACCTTCTGAATAAATGAACTGTGAAGAGCTGCTAATTTGAGAACCCCTGAACCTAATCATCTGGCGTGTGAATGCTTGGGAATCAATCACCTTTATCTTTATTTCTCATGAAAACAGTGCCCCAGGGTCTTGATTTTAAGTATGGAATTGTATTAGTTAGTTTTGGGGGTGGTCAGGATAAGAAAAACAAACTATACTGTAGCAATTATATTAATTATATTAGTTTTTTGGTTTCCCTGGATACCTGTCCAATCACTACTTACAAACTCATCCTAACAGACTTCTGTTCTTTCTCCTTAAAATCCCACTCCTACAAAAGAACTGCTGTCTGCCTGTACCCAGTTCAGAGGCAGCCCTCACCCCTGCATGTGCGCTTGCCCCTCCAGGCTAATAAACCTCCATTGTGCTGAGAAGTTGGTGTCTGGATGTGTCTGTTTCCAATGAGGAGCCCCCCAGTCTGTCTTACAGGATGAGGGTCTGGGAGAATTGCAGAACACCTGTGATGTCAGAGTAGAGAGAATACAGAGAGGGACAAGGTTTAAACTGGGATGGAAGATGGTGTATGTGAGTGCAAACTAAGGATGCATGAAGAAGTCTCGTGGAAACCTACTACTTCATAAGCTAATCTAAAACCTTTATTTTTAAAGACACTTAATTTAAACTCCAAACATGGGTGGATAACACTTATTCCAGAAGGCATTAAATGAGAACCCCAATGACAGATGTGTGATACCGAACTGAGAGTTATTGGCCAGAAAAGCTCTGAAAGCCCCTAAAATTCTACAAGTTATAGGCACTGCTATTTATTTCCCAGCATAATTGGGTGTTAAAGCCCTATTGCTGCAGATATTATTCTCTTTGGATGCAGACTGCAGGCACTGTGCTGAAACTCAGTATCTATCACGTTGGTGTTTTTGGGTTGTTAGAGCCACATAAGGATTTCGTGCGCTCAGGACAAACATTCGTAGATTTCCAGATTCAGCATGAGAAGGCAGAGCATGCAGGCAGTACTTGGTGACAGAGATGGTACCAACCTGTCTTCCTCCAACAAGCCCAGGCCCTTCTCTTACAGTTCAGCATGACCACAACTCTTGCAGCTGTTTCTTAAGGCTGACAATACCAGAGCAGAACTGTGGTTTAAAATCTTCATTCACATCTTCAGATTTTTGATTTTTTCTAGATTTTTTCTTCAGTAACTCATGTTCCATTCATCATCTCTTTAATGTAACCTTAACAATTTTTTGATGAATTTTTAGGGATTTCCTTCATGTGTGGGTTGATTCTAATTACCTGATACACATAACCAGATAGCCTGCTTGTTTTGCAAGTTAAACTACACAAGGATATTTCTGCTTGTTTTGCTTATAACTTAGATTGCTTGACATCATCTTATAGCTGATGTCTTCTATAAATCTACACATATCTTTAAATGGCTCAAATTATATTTCCTGAATGATAAAATTACTCCCTAATAAAATATGAGTGCTACTTCTTTCTTTTCCCTTCCTAATGGCAAACCATTCTGTGCCTACCAGAAACTAAATGCTATAGAAGATGTTTAGTAATATTGTCAGATCCAGAGTTATTGCTTGACTTCATTGAGTGAGTTCAGAGTTCATTGAGTTATTCACTGAAGTAAGCCAGGAAAAGGAAGAAATGTGCTGTATGACCTCGCTCATGTGGGATCTAAGAAAGTGCATGTCATTGAAATTTGAGCTTGGAATATGGGTCTGAGGCTGAGAAGTATTGATAGAGATAGAGGGGTGTGGGTAACTTCACCAATGAGTGTTAAACTTCAGTTAGAGAAGCAAAAAATTCTGGGGTGCTATGGCCAGTATGGTGACTACGGATAATAATGACTGTGTATTTACAATGACTAGAAAAAGGGATTTGGAATGTGTTCACCAGAAGGAAAGAATGCAGGGAAAGGAGCCATGTTACATATAAACATGATAAAATGTTTACATGTATTGAAACATCCTACCATAACAGTAATATGTGCACATTTGATATTGTTATTAATGCTTAAATAATAAGTGGTATATGTACATATTTTCTCTGACTGGGGATTAATTATTTCATATTATTTTGATTACAAGATTTCAAAATGTGAAATATATTTTATATATATTATCTTCTCCATCTCCTCAATTTACTTGGTATTTATTTCCTAAGATTGTGAATTTTGGATTCCACAAAACACCATGGGTACTGAGAGTCCTGAACTCTTTTTCCCTATAAAAGTCTCTTGTGATAATCAGTTTTCTTTGTGTTGACCTAGTATCACATAATTTAGCTGGCTTTCTGAACAGGACTCTTATATTACTCTTTTGCAGAGATATGCCTGAACTGATATGGAGATGGAGGTAGTTAGGTGTGCATAAAAATACCAGTGCCATGAGCCAGTGAAGAATCTTCAAGATTAGTACCAGTTTTGAGGACAAGTTTACTGTCCCTTAACGTGTTTGTAGCGTCCGTGTGTTTTCTGTGGTTGTTATAGTTTTCTTGTTTTTTTGTTTCTTCCTTTCTGATCTCAGTCTCTCTGTTTTGCTGATCATCTTAATAATCTGAATGAGGCAAGAATTAAATGGACATTTTAGGCAGCATTTGACATGCTTAGGGATTTGAATATTCTCTTAGTCAGAATGGTATGAAGAGATAACCATGACTCAGACAACTTTTATAAAAAATGTATTTAATTGGGACTGGCTACAGTTTCAGAAGCTTAGTCCAGTGTCATTATGGTAGAAAAATGGAGATAAACAGGCAGACATGGTGCTGGAAAGTAGCTGAGAGTTGTATATCTGGATATACAGGCAGCAGGAAGAGAAAGACCCTTGGATTAGCTTGGGTTTCTGAAACCTGCAAACCCAGTGACTCACTTCCTCCAACAAGGCCACAACTCTTAATCCTTTCAAATAGTGTCACTGCCTGGCGACCAAGCACTGAAACCTATGACTTACGGGAGCTAGTTTCATTGAAACCATTACAAGTATCTACTCATTCACTTTTACCACCCAGCATCTCACTTAGTATGCTTTGACCCCTTTGAAAGAAATTGCAGACTGAATGAATAAGGCACTAACATGTATTGTCTTGTGAGTGTGGTGACAGTAAATAGCATGAAACTCTTTTCTTTTTGAATGTGTATTTTCTCAGATATTTGCTACAGGGATCTGTTGCAATTACTCAGTTGAAATCTTAGACTTTGAAGGTTATTTTGTATGAGTAAGTATCTACAAATTTATTGCACATGAGTAATTGTCAAAACTGATTCTTTTGTGTGCATATGGGTGGGTGGGTCTGTGGTTATAGTAGAAAACTTTTCCTTAATTTTGTTGATGTAATTCCTCCATTTTTTCTGAATCTGTCAATGTATGATATCATTGTTAATATAATAGTTCTATTATTTTAAAAATATTTTAATGTTACATTGTTTGTAGTGCCTGTTTATGTCTTATTTCTAGTACTGGATAGCACATATACAAATAGGCTCCAGATTCACTACTGGCAACAAAGAAATTGAAGATAAAATATATCACAAAGTTGGTTTCTGGTCTATTGTCCATGTATTTCTCTTCTTATTGTCCTCTGAAATTTGTGCCACCAAGCATGACAGACCAATAGATTTTTGAAGAGGAAGTAAAAATATTGTATTTGACTATGTATGAAGCATCAATAATTTAAAAAGCTGCCAATACTTTTTCTAAAATTGACAGTAGAGCAGGTCTCTCGGATTTGCCTGTGGATGAATAACTGAGAAGTTGACAAACATGAACAGTTCCTACAGGATCATGGTTACCTCCTAGCTCAATAATTTCATTTCTGTTTCTCTTGTTCTCTTTGAAATAAATGTAGGTAATTTTCCCACCCAGAGAATGTGTCCAATGGCAGAGTATCCTTTAAAGTACCCCAAGAAAAGCAAATGAAGAACTTAGGGCCGTGTTACCTCTGCCATTATTCTCTGGCATCTGTATGACACCATAACATCTCCAACAGGTAAGTATTGGTTGGAAATCAAGGTCATGGACAGTACAGAACTGTGCTCACTTCTATGTAATTTGCATGGATACAGATACCATACTGAAATACCAAACAGTATAAAATATACAAATATGAGATGTGGAAAGTCTTCTGGTTCTGTAACTGTCTCAAAGACTACATGATGTGTGTTCTCTTACATGCCAGCTTTAAGTACATGGATCCAAAACAGTTTTTAGTATCTTTCCTTATTGCCACTAGTATTTTTTTGGCTCTGCCAACTAGAATTCCAAGGTTATTTTGATTTGTGTTCTGTTTAGGCAATTTTTAATCTAACCTCCTACCAGGAACACAGCCCAGACCCTTATTAGAAAATCCTTCTAGTTGGTTATGTTAATAGGAAGGAAAAGTAGAAGAATTTTAATGGGTGGCAAAAATCCCTTTTCTTGTTTATGAGATTGTAGTTATTAGTTCCATATAGGCAGACATTGCCTTATAAGATCTAAGCAACACAGACTTTGGGCACGTGACTCAAATCAAAGAGTCACAATTGTGTTTGCTAAAATTGTAGAAATAACAATTCTATATAAGAGTAATATTTATTCTCTACAACAAATAAATGGAATCAACCTGGTTATCCATTATTAACTGAGTAGATAATAAAAATCAGGCACACATATAAAACGTAATACTATTTTGCTCTAAATAAAAATGAAATCACAAAGTTTGGAGAAAAACGGATGGGTCAAGAAGGTATAACACCAAGTGAGGTCACACAATCTCAGAATGAAAACCATGTTCTCCCTTACATGCAGGTCCTAATGTACAATATATAATATACAATGTATGTTTGCACATATGGACAAATGTAAGCAAAAGAAGATGCAGGCATAGTACAACACACTGAATGGTGACAAGAAAGAAAGAAATACAAATAATGGACACCTGAGTCATGAAAGAGGATATAAAGGAAGTCATTTTTCAGTTTTTAACTCTTACTGACTTTTCAGTTATTTTTGTGGTATATAGGTGGATAAAATGTAATTTATAGTGGACAAATAAAATCTTAGGTGAAGCTCCATAGCTTTAGAATGAACATAAAGTTTGCTGAGATGTATAGACTTTGAATGCAAATAATCTTATTGTATAATGCTTTGTTTTCTGCAAGATTTTTATTATAAAGGTTCAGTTAGTTTTACAAGGATGCCAACTATAGAATTGTCATCAAATGACAATTGCCTCTAGTTCTGTGTTGCGGTCACATAACAACTACCTCTAGTTCTATCATAAGCACAGACTTCACCACTGATGATCTAAGCTTCTTGAAGCTGAAGTGCCCCAGCAGGATTATTTGCTGTGGTTACTCAGTGGAATACTATGAATCCATCTACAACATGACTTGCAAATTCTAAAGACAAATTATTAAGACCTGAACTTATTAGTGGAAAAATAAAAGCATTTTTACTGAATTTAATTCTATTTGAAACATTACAAGTATGAACCACATTCAGGCAGGGGAAAGAGTGTCATAATCCCCATGTTGGGCACCAAAGGGTGAAGAGAGAGAGATAGAGAGAGAGAGAGAGAGAGAGAGAGAGAGAGAGAGCGCTCACTTGTTAATGTATATGGTATAAATATACATACTTTAGTGCCATTGCTAAAAGTTTTTGAAACTAGGTTTCTCTCTTTGCCTGGAGCTCACACTTTAGGCAAGGTTGGCTACCTATAATCCTCAGAGACCAACTGGTCTCTGCTTCCCTAGTGCTGAGATTTATTTATCACTACACCCAGCTGTTTTTCATAAGAATCCTGAAGCAGAAAATCAAGTCTCACGCTTGTGTAGAAGGCAGCTTACCATCTGATACATCCCAGGCCCCATGGAGTAAACTTAATTGTCTACTTTCACTGTAACTGTGCATGAGTGATGAGAATTAGGAAGTTTCACAAAGTAAAACTTTCAGTTTTCTGTGCTGATCTTTTAGAATTTATATTTTAAATGCCCTATATTTGGCTATTTGTTTGCCATTATAAGTTGAGATATTACAATATAGTGCTACCTGTAACTGAAGTCTCTAGGTAGACATGGCTGGTCTCTTACCCATAGAATTCAGTCTACTTCTGCCTCAAGAGTACTGGGATTGTGCTCTTGAGTCAGAAGTGTGTGTTACCCTTCCCAGGAATATGCAAAATTTAAAAAATTGTGAAGGAACACACAGGTAAAGGATAAAATAGCATTCAGGTAAATTATCAAACTGAGTTGATGTTGCATTTTTTTCTTGTATTTGGACTGAGTATAATTTCAAAGACACTAGAAGAATAGTTAACAGAGCAATATGATCTAGAAAAGGAAGACTTTAATTTGATATATAAAATTGTAAAAATATGAATTGTTGTTCAACATTACTCAGCTGCCTTAGGAAATTTGGGAAATAATTAGTGCCATGCCTTGATGGCACTCTTGAAAAGCCATGTATTAGTGGTTTCAATCCCAGTCTCTTAGGCTAATGGTTCTCAGTGATGGGGAATATAGGAGATAATTACTGAGTTACGGCATAAAAAAAGGCTCCCATTGACACAATTGACTTTTCTCCTAATGACGTCCATTATGTCTGATGTTTCAAGCAGCCCCTCTCATTAGGTGTTTATATGTTACCTTGGTTGTTATTAGGTCCTAAGAATTATTAGCTAAATAATATTATTCTTTGTTTGTTTGTTTTACAAGACAGTGTTTCTGTTTGGCTGTCCTGGAACTCACTCTGTAGACCAGACTGTCCTCGAACTCACAGAGATGCTCCTGCCTTTGCCCCCTGAGTGCTGGGATTAAAGGGGTGCACTGCCATTGCCTTGCTGAATAATACTCTTTATAGACCTTTCAATCTCAGGCATCTTCCTAGGGACATGGAAAATAGACTAAGGCAATTATCTCTTCTTGAAAATAGGAGGAAATGTTGTCTTCAGACTTATTACGTCAACAACTCATAGCAATGTGGAACAGAAAAGTCTTCACTGCTCTGATTTTAGAGTTTATTGTGATACGAGAGAGTACATTTTGAAAATTAAATTCATTTTGAACGATATAAACCCACAATTTTTACATACCAATAGGATGCTATGTGTTGTTTTTATAGCCATATGCATTATCGAATCCAATTCAGAAAAAAAGAAAGAAAAAATACCACATTTTTTGGTAGCAATATGGAACTTTGAGAATGAGTTTTACATGTGACTATGCATTTAATGCAAAACACGACACCAAATATGATTCCTTTCCTTTCCTCCTGGGTTTAAATGTTTTGGGAAAAAAGATATTTTTACTTACTTCTACAGATAGCATAATTATATCAAAAGCTATATTAATGAGTCTTCTCTCAGGCATATGTGACAGAAGACAAACCAAGCTGAAGGCACTGTAACCCAAATTCTCTGACATTTGGAGTTTACGTCATGAAGCCCATTTTGGTTAAATGATAGAGTTATTAGACTTTTGAAATACAACCTTGTCACCCATAAGTTTTCTTTTTCCTATTTGCATTCACAGACTTAAAAACAAAGAATCATTATTTGTTTAGCTTCTGCATTGGGTTAGATATTATTAAATGTAAACTTAATTGGAAGGTACATGAATGAATTGTAGAGTTCTGCCTTAAATTAACTGACTCAAGACTTGATTGGCAGTTTCCAGAGGTATGCAGATAACTATAAATCTCTCATCTCAAGCTATTAAGGAACTTTGTCAACTAGGCCAAGGTTTGGCTCTGTCTCACCCTTGGAAGGAGGGCCTGTTACAATCATTGCTTTGAGGTCAGTTAAAGGGCTC
>LOEQ01013474.1:0-15282 GCA_001685075.1 Bramus lutescens | reverse complement strand
ACAGACAGACAGACAGACAGACAGACAGACAGACAGACAGACAGACAGAGAATAGAGTCAAGAAGATGCCATGTAGCTACCAAGAGATGTCACTCTCAGCCAAAGGAGAAAGATGCCAGAACAGAGGTAATGTGACAGACATGTGACAATATGCAGATTGGCAGAAATGGGTTAATATAGGTAGAATTAGCCAATAAGAAGCCTAAATCATTGGCCAAAGAATTGTAACTGATATTAAGGCTCAAACTGGTTATTTCATAAGAGGTTACCAGATACGGGCAGGCAGATAGAAACCAGTCCAGTGGGACCAGGCAAGACAGAAAAAAATCCCCAACTACATTTCCCTAAAGATCATGCAAGACATTATTGCCCACACATGTATTTTTGCTTCAGATGGAACTATGTTGTAGGACTAATTTGTATGAATGACTTATTCAAAGGCTTTGCCTGCTTCTGGAAAGTGATGCCCATACAGCTCCAAGTACAAGTTAAACACCAGGCAGTCCAAAACAATAGCAACTCTGCTCTGGTAACTGAAGTGGGATGCTGAAAGCTTACCTTATAAATGTGAGAACAAACAGAATATGGTATATGGGAAGTCACCAAACAATTGTTAAGACCCATGTGCCAACAACAGAAAGTCAAGGTTAGTGGCTAACAAATGAAGGTCAGAGATGAAAGTGATAGTTTTTAACCACTCCTAGCTGAGTGGGCAGTACATGAAAAGGTTGAGATTGGGACAGGAACTGATCAACTATTTTCAAAATCAAATCTGTATTGGTTGAGTTTATACCATAAGTCATATATAGCAAAATAAAATAGACAAAAAACTTTAACAGTTTTTTTTCTCTCTTTGTAAACTCCTCTCACTTTTTGGAGTTTCTTCCTATTTAAATTCTCTTAATAAAACTTGCTTCTGGGCTGCTAACGCATCACGTGGGCTGCTAACACATGCATGTGGGCTGCTAACGTACATCAGCTGCTAACACATGCACACGGGCTGCTAACACGTTTGCACGGGGTTAACACATGCACATGGGCTGTTAACACATGCACATTGGTTGCTAACACATGTACATCAGCTGCTAACACATGCTCACGGAACACTAACACATGCACATTTGCCTCTTTAGTCTTCAATAGCATGAAACAGCTAATGTGAGAGTCACAGTCTCAGGTTGACATTTGGTGGCCGATGAGTTAGTTTTAAAAATCTTAACAATTAGATTGAGAAAAGTCTAGTGTTTCTCAAAAGTGTGTCACTAGGAGTGAAAATAAAAATAAAAATAAAAAAGCATTTAGTATGGGTTGTGACAGAAAAAAAATGCAGGAATGATACCATTCACATCCTCAAACTTTCTTCAGATGTTCATCTAAAATAGACACCTCACTTTGCTCCTGAGCAACCAACTAAAGTTAGCTTTCCAAAGATGTAAAAATATAAACTGCCTACTTTTATATACCTGTTAAAAACACAGAAATCAAAAATCTAAATGTTCAGATAAGCTACACCCAATGGCAATTCAGAAGACATGTGTGATCAACACTGGACAGCACATAGGTTTTTTCATGTTCTGCCTTGCTTAGGTCACATGGGACAAACCCATGAATGAAAGACTACCAGACAACACACAAAAGCCATGTGTGAATACAGCATGTATTTGTTCCAGCCAGTTCTTCTAGAACTTGTTTCATACCATCAAATAATTTCAAAAGGGCTGACAAGCTAAATAAATATGGAGAAAAGGCTGTATAAACATGGTGAGCAATTAGAAATCTCTGTTACAGTGCATCTATCAGAATAAAATTTGAGTTCACAGTAAGGCTAATAATAATCTGAGTAGCGAGGTCCAATGGAGCAACTGAGTTAAATCTTAAATCAAAATGTGCCGAGCAGGCTCAAACAGGAATCTAATTTAGATTTTACTTTCTGCTTACAAAGTTAGAGGTGTTCCATAAGAAGGTAAATAAAATGGACAAATGAGATAAAGTTCAGGGTTACAAACAAAAGAGAAAATAAAGGTGATTATCAGGAGTCATCAAAATAAAATGGAAAGAAACATGGACAGTAGAGAAAGACAAAGCAAACAGGAAATAGTAAATTTAGGAAACTGCTATGGACAGAAGATTTAAGAAGAATATTGAAACTAATGAACTATGATAAAATGCCATAGTTTTGTGTCTGTTTTTGGTGATGTCATTGGTGATGGGGAAGCTCAGCCAATCACATCTGGCTTGGGTGTGGCCACCTGGAGCCAGGTAGATAAACAGGGGAGATAGGTGTGCGCCTGCCCAGTGCTCGCCTGACCCCTTTAGGCACTGGAACTTTTACTCCGGTCGCATGAGTTTCCCCGTTTTCAATTATTAAATTATATCTTTTGTTTTGAGCTGGTCTGGTTATTTTAGCATACCTATCGAATACGCATTCACTTACACATTGGGGCTAAAAATAACTAAAATGAGAAAAACAGAATATTGACTAACAAGGAAGACAGCGATTCATATTAGCCCTCTGGGTTCTCTTAATGAGTTATCGCTGTGTAATCAACACAGCTGTTCTAGCTCCTATCCATTCCCCTACTGTGTTCAAGAATTTAAGGAAGAAACAGAAAAGACAAATAAAAATAGAATTTAAGTTCTTAGGGAACTCATAATTTTGTGGTTAGATAATTCAGAAAGGTAGAATAATAAATATCATTTAATGTATTATCTTGCATTCTAGCTGAAGGGAACATGGCTCACTGGGGACACAGCAAAGACATTTTAAGCTACATCTAAATAAGTATTCCTTTGACTACAAATAAGTGGTGGATAGACAGTGTCCTATCTGCTGTCAAAATAGATGACTAGCTGGGCATTAACTGTGGATCTGTTTAGGAGTCCTGTATTTGCTTTGATTCTGGATATATATATATATATATATATCTTACGTCTTTAACTTTTGATATTACAGAATTATAGAATTGTACTTATATTTGCTATATAATATTGACTTTCACTTTTTATAAGCCTCTACATATTTTTTCTTGTCTTGTCGCTAAATACTTGCCAGTATCTCTTTACACAAGTTACAATAGAGTCCATGATAAACCCATGTGCTTTAGACATATTTAAAAATAGGTATATGTAAATATTTTCAAAAATAAGATTATGAGGCATGTTTAACTTTGATCCTTGAGAATATTGTTAATATGTGATTTCTTCATATTTTTTCTTATCTTATCTCTTAATTATATATATATATATATAATTTTCTTTCATGTTAAACCACTGATAGCTATGTATCAAATCTTTTCTGAAGAAATAAAGCTTTAAAAATGGTATACTTTTGGCTCAAAATATAAATTTGCGTTCTTTTTATGAAGAATAATATTAGGAACATGATGAGAAAGTCAGTTGAGGAGAATCAATGTATCTCAGACATGTGGAAGTCACATTATACTCAATTTATCTCATTTAGAAAATTCATAAAAACTTGCAAGTCATTGAAATTTAACTATACCATTTGAAGTAAATTCAAAATATATATCATTGACATATATATAATTTTTGTGTTATTTCCTGATGTGAGTTTTCATACAGATTATTAATTTTTGATATTTATCCTCACCTATAATATAACAGTATTAATTCTTTATTACAGTGTATGCAGATTTGTATAAGTCTGGGTTTTCCCAAAAGTATTATTAGAAAAAAATTATTCATAAAAACATTTTTTACATTTGATTATATATATTCCTCTCCGATTCTGTCACACTTGCAAAGGTGATTTATTATTTCATTGTTTTCTGATAAAGAATTTTTGATGTTGATCAAAATTAATCAGTGGCAATTATGAGAGAAGTGATTAGACATATTCTATAAAATTCCTGTATTATACCTTTTTCACACCTTCACAACTTCCCAAATACACACCTTTTGTTGATCTCTCTCACTAGAAAAATAAAAGCTGGCATCTAAGCAATCAAATAAAGTAAGATAAAACAAAAACAAATTAGAATAGCACAGAAAAAACAAACAGATATTTTCTTTCATTTTTTTTAGTGGAAAATATCTACAATTCATTGGATGAATTAACATTGTCAAAGTGCCTTTTTGACTCAAAGTAATCTGTATATTCAGAGGGGACTTTCAAAGCATCAATGACATATTTTATATAAGTGAACGTTAAATCTAAGACACATAATTCGTGTCAACCTATATTAGTCACAGTAATATTGAGTGGATTGGTAAAGCTCAAGGAATATTTACGACACTGAAATATACTTACAAATTCCAGTCATCAGTTCAACATAGGCAATTGCATAAAGCAACCAATAGGATAAGTGATTTGAAATAAACCCAAACATTGGTAGTAAAAAATTTACATCAAATTACTAAGAACATGAATGGCTTAAAGTCACTCTTGTCAATAAATGGTGCTGGGGAAATGATGTGTTCACAGGCTCAATAATAGAATTGGATCTGTGTTTCACCAACTACAAAATTAACCTATACAGACTATGTAAGTGAATATAAGACTAGACACTATAAAAATTTATGTAATCAAACACTATTGATGATATGTTTAGGAAGACTGGAATGAATAAGAGATTTTGAACCTACAAAAACAATGGAAAAAGTATTTTATCAAATAAAAATGTTAGAAAATTAAAGTATATTTAAAGAAATAACCAGAAAATGAGTGAAAGTACAATATAGAATGTAAGTTAGTGTTTATAATACATGAGGAACTCAAAAGCTCAACAGGAATAAAATAAATCAAATTTGAAAATAGACATTAGGCATTAATAGACATTTAATGAAAGAAAAAGAAAGGTGTAAAAGGCAGAAGAGAAATTTCAAACCTCAATAATAACCAAGAAATTTCTAATAAAAATTGTATCTCTCCATAAATATAAAAATTGCTATTATAAAAAAATAAGAAAATATTCTGGAAAGGATATAATAAAAATCGTAGTCATTCCACATGATCCCACATGAGGATAGATACTATATAAATTTTATAATCTAGTAGACAGCTACCATATAGTCTAGTACTCAGACTGTTGAGTTCATCTAAATGCAACAAGTCTGTTGACGGGAGTCTGTACTATAAAACATACTGCAGCACAATTCGTAGCAGAAAATTTGGGAAATAAGTTAAATAATTGCATATTACTAATTGGATCTTTAAAAATTTGGTATACAAATGATGCATATCCCATTTGGCCATAAAAAGAAAGAAATGCTATCCATAGTATTGAAGAGACTAGAATTGGGCTGCACTGTATTGATTTTTAATAAAATATATTTATTTTGCATCCTCCTTCCTCTCCTCCCATTCCCTCTTCCCACCATGCCTTCACCTCGCCCCTCACTCACTCCTCTTTCTGTTTAGAAAAGCAATAGGCCTCCCGTGGGTATCACCAAAGCATGGCCTAACAAGTTTCAGTAAGATTAAGATTTCCCCCTTGTATTTATGCTGGGCAAGGCAATCCAGTATGAGGAAGGGTTCCCAAGAGTCAGCCAAATAATTGCTCCCATTATCAGGAGTCCCACAAATAATGTCAGGCTACACAACTAACTGGCTCTATATGTTGAGGGTTTGGGTCGCCCTATTGGTTCAGACTGTGATCCTGTGAGCCAGGTTAATAGTTACCGTGGGTTTTCTTGTGAAGTCCTTGATCTCTCTGGTTCCTGTGATCCTTCTGTTCACTCCTCAGCAGGATTCTTGAGTTCAGCCAACTGTGTGTCTGGGGGTCTCTGCATCTGTTTCCGACAGTTAGTGGATGAAGGTTCCCTGACGGCATCTGGGACAATTACCAATCAGATCACAGGAGAGGGCCAGTTCAGATTAGGTTTCCACTATTTCTAGGAGTCTCAGGGAGAGTCATCCTCTTAGATTTGGGGCAGTTTCCCTTGCATCAGGCGTCTACCTGGCCCCCCAAATCTCACCTCCTTTTTCGGTCATCTCTTTCAACACTCTCACCAGCCACTCACCCATCCCAAGCCAATTCCTCAAGCTCCTATCCCCACTCACCCCAATTACACTCACAAGAGCTCTTCTATTTCCCCTTCCCACAGTAATTCATGTGTCCTCCTTGGAACCTCCTAGTTACCTAACCTCTTTAGTCTATGGAATATAGCACGGTTATTCTTTACAATTAATATCCACTCATGAGTGTGTACATACTATGTGTGTCTTCCCAGGTGTAGGTTACCTCATTCAGAATGATTTTTTTTTCTAGTTCCATCCATTTGTCTTAAAATTTCAGGATACTATTGCTTTTAACAGCTGAGATTACTCATTGTGTAAAAGTACCACATTTTCTTTAATCTGTTCTTAAATTGAGGGGCATCTAGGTTGTTTTCTGGCTCTGGCTATTACAAATAGCGCTGCTATGAACATAGTTAAACAAAGTGTCCTTTGGGGTATAATTCAGTGTCCTTTGGGTATATGCCTCCAAGAGACTTGTTTCTAGCTTATTCTAGAGCCCATCAATTCGCCAACCAAGGTTAGCCATCAAACATTCCTTTCACTCTGGTACAAGTGTTTGACATTTTATCTGTGTAGTGCTAAAAGTCATATCCTTTCTTTGCTCCCAAATCTATTGAACTACTTGCTTTTTTGAATGCAATAAACTGTTCATCTGCTGCTATATCTTTAAATTTTACAATAGGAACTTCATATACTATTTATTTTAATAGAAATATTAAGTAATCAGTATTTCTACACATTTTCAAGCTAAATCTGAAATATCTCAGAACAAACATGCCCGTTATCTAACATAGTCTACAAAACTGCCTGGATCTGCCCATTGCACAGCATTGTCCACCTCAAATTGTTTGTGTTCTAGTCTCTAGAAATACCCAGTTCAGCTATGTGTCATCTGGGACAGTTGTCCCAAAACTATCCGTGTGCATTACTGTAGAAAAAAAAAAACACCTGCAGATTTGCAGATTTTGAAAAGGATTAGCAAAATTCAATTCTAAGTAATGACTTCACTGAAAAAAAAGTCATAATTCAGACAGGAATATTTCACCTTAAATTGTAAAATTGTCTTGAATTAATAGCAAGTACCTTTATTGTTTAACAAATTTCATTCTGTACATTGCTAGAAAGGCAAATTATGTTTGCTTCGAGAAATTTTGATTTCAGACTGTTTATTGAATTCTGCCTTCATTACAGTAGTTACGAAGAATTTCTGACACAAAATTGCTTCTTCTTATAAAGAATCCTCTATTGAATTTTTGGTGATCCAGAATTTTCTATATTTAGAATATGAATTTTCAATGCATACATGTATTGTGCGGTAGTCAAAGTGGGGTATGCTGGGCCTCTGCTGTACTGCACTTATCAACCATTTCTTCCCGTCCGTCCTCTGCTCCCCACCGTTCTCAGCCTCTTACAGACACTCTTCCCCACCCGGCTTTAAGGAGATCACGCTTTCTACTTCCACACATAAAAGCAAGTATGGAATATTAGTGCTTTGTGCCTGAATTTTGGCATTTAGCAGGAACTTTCCAGTCCAATATTTTTTTCAAAAATAGAATATTTTCACTCTTGTGACTGATATTCTAGATGTATTTTACTATCTTTTCCTTATCTACTCATGCGTGGGTGGGGTGGACATATGGTTGAGTTCTTGTCTTGGCGCTGTGGATAATGCTCCAACAAACAGGAATGCAGATGACCCTGACACACTTGCTATACAACTTCAAATGTGTAAGTCTGTTACATAAGTATTGAATAGAAAAGAATTAAAAATATCCCGACTGACACTTGAGAGGATTTGTTGGCTGGAAGACTAAGGGAAATTCTAAGAACTTTTAGGGACAGAATTAATTTCATTTTTATAAAGAAATGAGAATAAAACTTCCTCCACAATCCTTAGAAATACTGACACGGAAAATCTATGTGCACAAGGCCTTTCAAAGTTTAGAATGAAAGTTATTTTGTGCCATGTGCTATACACATTAATTAAATGATACAGTAAATGTATGGCTCATTTCCCCAATAAAAAGTAACTCAAATACAAACAGCTTTGAAAATATGCCATGTTTTGTTTTCTGCCTCTAGAAGAAAAGTAGGGCAAAATTGAAATCAAGAAGTTCATAATTCCCATTTACAGTTTGTAAAATATCTGAAAATCCTTTGTTAAAATTAAAAAGTTAAATTTTTAATAGAAATCCTTCAAAAGAAGTGAAATGATCACGGCAGATGATGATAATCTGTAGGCTAAAATGCTTGGTTTTCCTCATCACAAAACATTTAAGAGTACAGAATGTTAAATGAGTAAGCAAGCAAAACCATATGAATATATTTAACAAATCCTAAAATTATAATGTTTTATTATTTTTGAACAATTAGTATCTCTATTGAAACAAATTTTATCTACAACCTAACAATATTTATAATTGAGACATAGATTATGCAACTTTACCAAAGAGAAAAGAAAATTTGCCCTAGCTTACTTTTTTGAACTCTATTAATATATTCAGTTTGCTATAAAATGGAAAGTTAGTATTATTGACTTGGTTTCTAACCACTGGGTTTAATTAGTAGAGTGCTTGTAGAATAATTCAATACTTTAAAAGATGTTAGTACAAACATGATCACGTTGGACACATACTATTTGAAATAAGATGTACAAAGGTGAAAAGTGAGAAGAGTATTATACCAGACAGCCCGTAAACAGACCACTGCTCACTGTAACATAGAAATTTTCCAGAGTTGCACAGAGTTAGGCATTGCATCTGGGAAAAATGCAATAAAACTGATAGTGACATTTTGAACTGCACAGTTCTTGTTAGTGGCTAATATATAGGCATTGATCACAATAACATTCTTTTCCCTAAGTCCTGATATGCATAGTGGCTCCAGATTGCTAAATGTACTCTAGAGGAAAAAAAAAAACAATATTATCAGTCATTTCAGACCATCAATGGAAGGATATAATGTTGTTCTCTGTGATAGCTATGATACCTACCGAATTTAGAACAAGAACCGTCAATCTATTTCCAGTTATTGGAACACAGTGTTTGAGAGTAGATAGCATGCTATTCTGGTTAGTTTTATGTCAACCTGACACAAGCTGAAGTTATCTGTAAGGAGGAAACCTTAAATGGGAAAATGCCTTCATAAGTTCCAGCTGAAAGGCGTTTCCTTAATTAGTGATTGAATGGGGAGGACTGAGTACATTGTGGGTGGTACCACCCCTGGGTTAGTGAGCCTGGGCTTTATAAAAAAAAGCAGATTGAGAAAGCCATGAGGAGTAAACCAGTAAGCAGTAAACCTCTCCATAACCTCTGCATCAGCAGGTGCCTCCAGGTGCCTATCCTGTTTGAGTTTCTGTCTTGATTTCCTTTGATGATGACCAATGACATGGAAGGTTAAGCCAAATACACCCTTTTCTTCCCAACTTATTATTATTCATGATATTTCATCACAGCAATAGAAACCCTAACTAAGACATTCGCAAAGAAAATGTATTTGTGTCCTATGGTTCTGGAGTCTGGAAATCTAAAAGCCAGAGTGCTACCATGGGTTGAGGCCTTTTGTGCTGCATTATAATTACCAGAGAACACCACACGGAAAACAGCCTGTGAGTGACTGAGTGACAGGGTGGGATCAATAGAGCACAGAGTAGGTGAGAGGGGCATCATTTAGGAAACAAAACAAACAAAAAACCCATTCCTGGCGTAATGGCCTTAATCCACGTCTGACAATAGCTCATACTAACTTCTTCATAAAGATCACATTTCCCAATGTCTTCACAGTCGTAATTACGTTTCCACAAGTTGAAATGGAATGTTTGAACCACAGCATTTGAGAAAGAATAAAACAGAATAAGTTAGAGAAATCTATATCATTTTGTGATATTATTAGGTAATATAACTTATGCAAAAATGAAGAGATAACCAAATATAAATTAAAAATAAAATTAATAAATGTTAATTTAATTTGGCAACTGGAAAGCGTATGTATAGTATTAAAATATATTAAAGAAAAAATAATCAATAGTTCAAACTGTTTATAAATCTCTTCATAGAAATTCTTTAAAATACTTTATTATTACTTTATGTAGATTCTGAAGTGACAGAAAAACAAACCATGTATCAACTATTTAAATAATAATTATGGAATATTTTATGAGGTCACTTAATTTTGAAATCATCCCAAGATCAAATCTGTGTGAAAATTACTGTTCATAGTAAATATGAGCATCTTCCCCAGTTCAATTTTAACATAACAGCTACTTGCCTTGCTATAAAATGTTATCTAATTAACTACAACAGGAGATAAAAGGTAGATTGAGATAAGACATTTAGAATTTAGAATTTTTGTCAAAAGTCTTAAGACCTAAATATATATAGAAAAATAATGATACAACTTAATTACTAGTCATAAATATTTGTATTATTTAATATTAAGAAACAATGAGCATACAGAAAAGGATAAATAATAATAATATGCAAAATTCTAATAATTAATTACTGGCATGGAAATTATTACTGATGGTCATTTATAGGTAAAATGGAGGAAAATTTTCATTAAAACTTAAAAACTAAAATGTTTAAAAAATATTAAAAATCTATTAGTAACATTTTTGAATAAGTTTTAGGAATCAAATATTTAGTTATTGCCACAGTTTAATTTGGGAAAGCTCATTCTACTTAAAGGAAATTTCAGAATGGAAAATGTTCTCTAAACATTTCAGAGATTATTTTAACTTATTCTATAGTCTATTTTTTAAGATTTGCTTTAAAAAAGAATATTATTTATTATTTAATAGTTCAGCTAATACTAAGATTTCCAATCATACTTTTATGAATGACCAGCCTATTTATTTTTTAATATTTTCAAATTTTTATGCTAAATTATTAGAAATATAAAATGACACACCTTAAAACTAATCAGACCCCAAATGTATGTATCTCTGTGAACTTTGTATAGTTAGAAATAACCATGATAAAGCTGCAGAGCTTCACATTGGGTTTTATGCTTTTCTTTATACCATGTATTTTATTTATGCACTAATTCATCACCCAAAACAGAAAAATCCATGTAAAAGTTAAAACTAGAAAAACAATTAACTTTATAGCCTCATTAACAACTAGCATCCATTACCTTCCTATTAAGAAAAAATACCAAAAAGATCATAAAATCCCTATTAATATACCTAAGGACAAAATTGGGTTAACATAGTTACTGACATCAGTGAGCAGTATTTTCTCATTAGATATTTCTGGATAGTTTGATTTCATTACTGAATTATTTTTTTTCAGTTATCTTCTCTACCATTTTATAATTTTCCTTATAACAACTAGAGGCTCATAAAAATTGAGCAAGAGAGGGCATTCATGAGGAGGGGAAAAGATGTCATTACCTCGTCTTTGAATCATGCTTCCAGGACAAGTACTAAAGAAGAAAATCTAAGGGTTAAATATCTCCTTTTCTGTGCCACACTTATTTTTATTCCGAAAATCTGAGGGTTTTGCTCTGTGCACCACGATTTTCACACCTATTTAGAAGCTTGTATCTGTACTCTCAGGTTTCATAGAAAGGTGGTAATAAATGTGATATGTTGTGCGTCTTTTCACCCCAGTGAGGGAACTAAGGACCAAGAATAACTCAGCAGAAATCCAGCTTGTTAAATAAATGAGGTTTTTTTTGGGGGGGGGATTGCTCACAGAGGCATAGAATGTTGCAGGAACTGCATCCTAAGAAAGCCCCACCTCAGTGTAGGTGACAACTGACAGAAGCTGCACAACAGGACTTCATACACAGCTTGCAGGCAAGAACATACACTGAAGAGAACTCTCACATCTTTCAGGAGACGCATCCTGAGCTATGTATCTCATGACTTCCTTAATCACATCTATTTTTGTACGTTCAAAGACTTAACTTCCATTCTCCCTCCAGGAAGGAGTATTTCAATCCTTTCAATAAAGAAGTTACTTAACACCAATAATATATTACTATAAACATTCCACTTGAACATGACAACTTAGGAAAGATTGAATAAATACAGTAACATAACTACTTCTGTTGCTTAGCCAAGTTGTCATGTATCAAACTGCCTACTGAATATTTTTGCTTATGTGCATCAATAAATGCTACTTTCAACTTTAATCAAAGAAGCTTTTTATTCCAGTCAGTGGTTGTGAGTATATAAAATTATGACTATATCGTTGTTAAAAATAAGTGATGGTCAAGTGATGAGCTTTAAACAAGATATGACGCTGTGAAAGAGGGACAGAAAGAATGTAGGAGCTGGGAGGTAGGGGAGAATTTTATAAGATGCCATCATCAGGCTGGACAAACTCATTCAACCATGAACTCATAGCCTGAAGACAAAAATGTCCCATCAATGTTTAATAATTGAGTCCCAGAGGTCCAGCTACTTTAAATTCTTTTAACCTTAATGATGGGAGAGGAGTTTCAGAATGCATCTTAGCTGAAACAAAGCTTTGAAAATGGCAAAGTTAGACTAAAATGTTTTTGTTAAATAGCTTTGGGGTAAAACAAACCCAAGAAGACAATCTACAGTTTTAGAAAGGCACACAATTGATTGCAGAACTCTTCAAGGTCAGGGAACAAGAACTAAGCAGCCCAAATATCATTGACTAACATACCTTTCTTGCTAAGACTGGTAGATGACCAAAGGTGACGATTCATTCCTTATGTCCATTTCTGCCCTCAATCTCCTGACCAAAAAAACTATCAATGAATGGATATGAACCCTAAAGATTTAAAATAGAGCTGACTTATACTTTTTCATATATAAAAGTTTATGTTTGTGATATTCCTTATAAGTTTACCTTTCAAGATAAGTAATAAAGTAATTGGCCCTTTCCTTATAACTAAAAACTGCAGCCTGCCAATAAAAGACCTAACTGTGATGAACACCTTGCTTGCCCACACAGTTAATCTATAAAAAGTTGCTTGGGCATGAGTGTATGTGGGTTCTTGGGATAATTTATTTTTCACCTGTAGTACATAAAATGTTTAATCATGTAAAGGATATGGAAAACAAGCATTTTACTGTTTGTTTTTTTATTCATTGTAATCATTCACTTGAAAATCAGAACGTAACCACATTGTAATTCCTATAATGCCTGAAAAACTTTGTTGTGATATATAAACTGTAGAAAAAGAAAGTAAACAGCAGAGGAAGAACACAGGAAGAAAACAGAGAGAGAACAGAGAATAAACAAGGAAGAGAGGGTGCAAGTGTCTTTTTCCCTAAACTTCCTCAAATAGAAAAGTCTCAGCTTATGCTGACTCCTTGGGGTTATTTCAAGGCCCTGGGCTGCTGGAGGCTGGCCCCCCGGACAGCAGTAGCCTCCTGAGCAGATGGAGCTCAAGTTATAGGCAATTGTGATGCAGGTGTTGGGAACTGAACTTAGGTCTTCTGCAATAGCAGTATATGCTGTTGACTTCTGAGCCATCTCTCCAGGCTACAAACGGTGCTGCTTTAATTACCAGGATGAAGTCTTAAAGATTTACCATACAGCATAATTTTAACCCATGCTTTTGTCTGTGGCTTTCTGCAAGACTCAGACTGGCCGCAACTCTCTTTGCCTACGGACACATCAGTCAAAGCTGCCTGAATGAACCTACTTTGACTATTCTCCGTGTCTGTACAACCTACCCTTCCTGCTGCCTACAGAGAATGGTGTGAGTACAAGGTCCTTTGATGGAGAGCCCTAAATATGACCACAACCCCTTATCTTTACCATGAGAGCAATGCTTGAAAGCTCAATCAGACTCCAACCAGGTGCTAGGAATATGAACAAATGGTTCTGTATTAGTTCTATGCTGCTGTGATAAAATTCCATAGCTGAGGCCACTTATAGAAGAAAGATTATTTGGGCTTATGGTTCTAGATGGTTAGAGTTTGTGATAGAGCAGGGTGGGGGTCAACATGACAGGAACAGGAAATGGAGGGCTCACATTTTGAACCACAAGCACAAAGCAGGGCCAGTAAGCTAGAAATGGTGTGACTCTTTAAGTTCTCAGAGCCCCCTTCTAGTGACATACTTCATCCAACAAGGCCACACTTCCCAAGACTCTTCAGACAGTGTCACCAACGGGAAAGGGATCAAGTATTCAAATATCTGAGGCTATGGGGGATATCTCATTCAAGACACCACAGGTTTTATCTTTAAATTTGCTCAGTGGCAGGATCTTGTTAAATCAGACTATTTTCAGGGAACTTGACTGACAGTTGGGATGTTTGCAAAGGTCTATTGTGGGATGTGGTATCTTTGAAGTTCAGCCAATAGAAATGCATGTGTATGTCAAATAGAGGGTTGAGTGAACTCTGGGTACACACAACTTGGTCACCAAGGTATACAGTGATCGGTGGATGTTTTCCCTTTCTGAGACCTCATGACTTTTGACTAACATCTCCTTTCCCCACTCTAAAGAAGTTAAACTCATAGAATAAATAATCTTACATGATAATTATATTATAAAAGGTGGTCTGATTAGAAAAATTCATTTCATATTTCATGTGAAATGTGTGTCAACCTCTCCTGTTACTTTGAGGCAGGGTCTCAATAAATTTCCCTGACTGGCTTCAAACTCAAGATATCTACCTGCTTCTTGAGTGTTGAGATTAAAGGTAAATACCACCACACTTTGCCTTTTCAAACCTCTTAAAATTTCCAGACATGCTAGTTATTAGGTAAATTTCTTAATTTATATTTGAGACTTTCATTCACATATATAATATATATTTGTTCACACACATATTATAATATGAGGTGAAAGGTTAGGATATTTAGTTCTAATCGATAGAGAAGCCTAGAATAGTAACAAAAGGCTATTTTTTTAGGTGTCAGGGTATTGTGAGGGTTAAGATTATTATATATATGAAATTATATATAATTAAGATCATATATACATATACATACATACACATATTTATAAAAATGGTGATTATATCCACCATCAAGCTAACTCCTATCCCCCTTGACATGTTACCTTTCAATTAATGTAACTTTTATTTTTGATACTCCATTAAGTCCAATTAGTGTTGCTCATATATGTCCATGTGTAGTGAAAGGGGAGCGGACCTGCTTTTTGTCCTGCCCGGCTCCCGCATGGCAAGCTTTACACCTGAAATAACAACACACAAATTGAATTCATTTAAGCACTGCCTGGCCCATTAGCTCTAGCCTCTTACTGGCTAACCCTCACATCTTCGTTTAACCCATATCTAGTAATCTGTGTATCACCACGAGGTTGTGGCTTACTGGGAAGATTCTAACCCATGTCCATCTTGGGCC
>LOEQ01013473.1:5226-17395 GCA_001685075.1 Bramus lutescens | reverse complement strand
GAGGGAAATGGGAGGAGGTGGAAATTTTTAATAAAAAAAAGAAAAAGAAAAAAATAAATAAATTGCTTAAGAAACATAAGAAGAATGAAAATGAAAAAAAAAAGATTTGCTATAAATAGGAGCGAAGAATAAAGACAGGAACCAGAAGGTGACATGAGATAAAACAGCAGCCAGCACTGGAATTAGAACTATTATAAATGCACAACACAGGTGTAAAACTCAAATTAAACAGGAAAAAATGACAATAAAGAAAAAATAGAAGATAAATGCAGGATTGACACACATGCAGTTATATAGACAAATCCACAAGTGAAGCAACTATCCCAAGATAAATAGAACAATTAAAGCATCATACACAAAAAACAGCTGACTCGGGGAAATACAAAGGATTCCTTGCAGCTTGGTAATTTGGTGAGAGGAGAATATTGGATTTTTCTTTTGAGCAGTGTTTCTCATTTAGATAATATGTAGGTCATTAGCTCTTAGTGAAAACAATTAAGATGTATGAGAGAGTATTAGAGAAAGAAGAAGAATGGAGAAGAGATCAAAATAGTTGGCTCATCTCAAATAAGAGAGTGAGTTGAAAATAGAGTATAATCTGGGAGAATTGTAAGGGCTGCATGAGACTTATAACCACATACAAAGTAAATAAAGATGTATGAATGTGTGTTTTTATTTGTAAATGTGTGTGTATGCACACGTGTGCTCTTGCCATTGTTACCGACTAAAGTTTATACATCAACAGTGTCTGTATATGTGTGTGCATTCATGTGAATGTGTGCACTTGTGTGTGTGTGCGTGTGTGTTCTAGACATTGTTACTTAACGAAGTTTATACATCAATAGTGGCTGAGATTTTTCCATTATGAGCTATGCTGCATACATGATGCTTAAATGTTATTTATCAAAAGCAATTAAGCAGTTGGAGGAAGGTTATAAATGGTGCAGGAGGAATTGTGAGGACAGGGGTTTTAAAGACACAAGAATGAGAAGGGAAAGAAGACCTTCACTCCTGAAGTCTGGCTAAAGACTTTTACTGGATAGGAGTGAGAACTCAAACATTAAACTTGTTCAGTGCCCCCCTCTCTTTTCAGCTACAAACTGGCCTTTCCTAGGACTCTGACTGGAAACTTCATTTATATAAAGGACATACCCCTAACCCCTTGCTTAATGTACTTGTGCCTAGTTTCATAGCCGCTACAGTCACTCTATAATTTCATCACTGGCTCGGTGTGAAATTCTTTTCCCTAGTGTGGTCAAGAATCTGCCTTTAAAGAGCCCATAGAGCTCACAGAACCTGAGATGACAAACATGGACCCTGCATGGGTCTGAGCTAAGTCCTCTATTTGTACCTTACAATTGTGTAGCTTGGTGTTCTTGTGGGACTCCCAACACCGGAAATAAGGGGGGGGGTGTCTCTGACGCTTCTGTCTGTCTTTGGGATCCATTTCCTCCTATTGGCTTGCAGGGGAAAAGAGGAGGAGTTGATCTGAGGGAGAGGAGAAGTAGTGGGAGGTGTGGAAAAAGGAAAAACTGTGGTTGGGATGTAATGTATAAGAGAAGAATAAAAGTTTAAAAAAAGGAATGGAGTTTTACCCTAGCTGAGGTCCCTAAACGTTTAAAGGAACTTCTCAGGCCAATGTGGGAACAGCAGGTAGCTGTGTCCTTATGTCAACTGCTGCTATAAACAAATATAAAGATAAATAAAAAATAATTAGACAAACAAATATAAATCTGAGAGAAAGTTGCTAGATTCTCCATAGAGGATAGCATGACTTGTTCTACAAATATTAAATCATTCGCTAGAGTAGAGGAATGTAACGCGTGTTTATGAAATATCTTTCTAAATGTCATTCATGGTAACAAGATAAGCTGTGTGTGAGGCCTCACCATCACCATGTACATTATTACTGTATATAATCATCACCTCATACACAGCAATAAGCAATCTATAGGCAAGCAGAATTGGTCAAACGTGATTTAGCTAAGAGCTAAATGTAAAGCATCAGAAAAACATGGAAAAGAGTAAAGACAGAGAAAGAGGAAACAGACCAAAAAAAATTTAAATATTTGAATGAATGCAAAAATGAATAAAGTCTATCAAGGTCACTTGAGCTACTGTTAAACCCTGCCTGTTTTAAAATTCAAGTAAAATTAATATTTCATTGAATTTTCCAATAATGTGGCAATAATTCATTTTGTCTCTAATCTCATAATCTTCTGGGGCATCATTTCCGGGCATGATTCCAAGTCTCTCAATTCTAGAGTACTAAGGGGAATTACTTTGCATTAGTCTCACTGTGAAAATCTGTAGCAGAAATAGTCACTTTAATTTTCTAGCTTTATCATTGCATAACACATACTATGCTGCATGACCAACCCACAAAGCAATGATACCTCACAGTGGTCATGATCTATATCCTGATATTGTTGTATATTAAGTTTCATACTCTGTGATTAGAACTATATCTACAACTTAATTATCATTCATTCTACATAATTTCCTTAGTGAGCAACATAAGCAGATGCATCAAGGAGGCCTTCCCAAATTATAAATCATAGGAATTCCATATGTGTATAAGTAATACAAAAAAATGGACGTAAAGGAAACTGGTAAAAACAAAATAAATTAATAGACATTTCTTATACCCAAGGTTAGCCTTATGACCTGAAATGGTAAATGGAAGGACAGTTTACATAAGATTCACTCAGCCTCGGCAACATAAATACTCTGATTCTCTGCAGAGCTGGAGGTGAAGAAGATGACATTGGTAAAAAGCAGGGTTGGGGCTCAGCACACCTGATCAGTGAGCCTGTTCTGTATCAGGGTCATTCTGACCTGCCATTTACAGATGTTCATATTTAATAGTTACCCTTTAAAGCACTGCCATGACACCTTCATTCTGTGAGCACCCATCCATGGGGATTATCACTGTTTCAAGCTCTCATGTGAAGGAAAAGACTCACTTAAGATAGGCTCAGAGTTTTCCCAATGTTGTAATAGATCATAAAGTTTGCTTCTCATGAAATGCTTTCCAAGGGAAAACAATTGTTTTAATTTAAACACCTCTTACCTATTTGAGTCTTGTGGTAAAACAAACCTGGGGACTAATGCAGTAGAAATAAAACTAAGATTACCAAGAAGAAAGAGTTTGGTTCTAAATGACATTATATAGGAATGGAGAGAGCGGTGAGTGTCTGGAGTTACAAGCAGAGGACCCAGCTCTCTGGACCCTAGACCCTGGAGGCACATCCTGTGACCACACCCACACAGATAGGCACCAGGGATCTAGGAACAGTCCCCCACACTCACAGTCATCTCCAGTTGTCTCAAACCACAGGAGCCTTGACCCTGGCTGCCCCTGGAAAGGCCCTAGTCCACAGAGGAACAACATGCGCCCAACCCCAATGAACAAACCCCAGAGAGCTTGGAGAAGCCACCTTACACCTCCAACCATCCCCCCACTGCACCTGTGACTAGTGGAGCCCTGGCCCTGACTGCACTTGAAAAAGAGCCCTAGACCTGCGTCAGTAACTATCAGAGGCATGCTTCCCCCAGGTCAGCTAAGCCAGAGGCTACACCTAAACAAATTAGAGGAAGAGAGACACCCTGAAGCACAGGCCCCACCTGCACCCTTTGGAGGAAAAGCTGGGTAGACACCAATGCAAGAATACATTCAACAACCTAAAGAGCAATATGGCAGTGCCTGAACTTGGTGGTATTACAAAAGGAAGCCTAAACATCCTAACACAGGAGAAAGAGAAGAAAATGTCCTTAAATGTAGCTTTCTGAAGATGATAGAGACACTTAAAGAGGAAATGAATTTTCTTTGAAGAAATGGAGGAAAGACAAACAAAAAATTGAGAGAAATCAATAAATCTCTTAGAGAAAGCCAAGAAAAAACAAACAAAAACAATCAAACAGGAAAAGCAAACAGTTCAAACAGTTCAAGACTTGAAAATTGAAATAAAGACAATAAAGAAAACAGAAACTGAGGGAATTGTGGAAATGGGAAATCTGGGTAACTGGGTAGGAACTACAGATACGAGCAGAACCAATAGGTTACAAGAGATGGAAGAGAGAATCTCAGGAGCTAAAGATACAGTAGAGGAAATAGATTCATCAGTAAAAGAAAACATTAAATCTAACAAAAGCTAACACAAAATATCCAGGAAAAATGGAAAACCATGAAGAGACCAAACCTAAGAATAATAGGAATAGAAGGATAATTAGTCCAGCTCAAAGGCACAGAAAATATATTCAACAAAATCATAGAAGAAAACTTTTCTAAAGAGGGATATGCTGATAAAGGTACAAGAAGCTTACAGAACAGAACACCAAACAGACTGGACCACTGAACCAAAAAAAAAAAGCCCCTCCCCATATAATAATCAAAACACTAAACATACAGAATAAAGAAAGAATATTAGAGCTGCAAAGGGGAAAGATCATGTAACATATAAAGTCACACCTATCAGAATTATACCCGACTTCTCAATGGAAGCCATGAAAGGCTGAAGGTCCTGGACAGATGTGCTGCAGATACCAAGAGATCACAGATGCAAGACCAGACTACTATACCCAGCAAAACATTCAGACCCAAGAAAGTTAGCTGCACCCATGAAAACACAGGCAACAGATAACCTCACAGCTCTCACCATCAATCCCCAAAGAAGGGAAACACACAAACACTACAACTAAAAAATAACATGAATTAATAATCACTGGTCATTAATATCTCTTAATATCAATGGACTCAATTACCTATAGAAAGACACAGGTAAACAGAATGGACATGAAAATGGGATCAGTCCTTCTGTTGCATACAAAAAACACACCTCAAACTCAAAGACAGATATTAACTCAGAGTAAATGGTTGAAAAAAGAATTTTCATTCAAATGAACCAAAAACAAGTGGGTGTACCTATTCTAATATCTAACAAAATAGACTTCAAACTAAAATCAATCAAAAAAGAAGAGGGATGCTTCATACTCATCAAAGGAATAATCCAACAAGATGAAGTTTCAATCTGAACATTTAGGCCCCAAATATAAGACCACCCACATATATAAAATAAACATTAGTAAAGATCAAATCTCACATCAAACTGAACACACTAATAGTGGGAAAGACTTCAACACCCTACTCTCACCAATGGACAGATGTGCTAGATAGAAACGTAACAGACAAATAAGAGAACTAACACATGTCATGGGTCAAATGGACTTAAAAATACCTATAGAACAATTCAAAATATAAAAGAATATACCTTCTTCTCAGCACCTCATGGAACCTTCTTTAAAATTAACCACATACTTGGTAACAAAACAAACTCCAACAGATACAAAAAAATTCGAGTAACCTTTTGTATCTTATCAGATCACATTGGCTTAAAATTTGAAACAACACTAATTGCAGAAAGTCTACGAACTCATAAAAATTGAACAATGCTCAACTGAATCACCCCTAGTCAATGAAGAAATAAAGAAATTTTAAAATTCCTAGAATTCAATGAAAATGAGTTCACAGCATGCACAAACCTATGGGACACTATGAAAGCAGTGCAAGAGGAAAGTTCATAGCACTAAGTTCTCACACTAGCTCCTCAGCAGCACACTTGAAAGCTCTAGAACAAAAAGAGGCAGACTCACCTAGGAGGAGTAGATATACAGGAAATAATCAAATTGGAAATGGCAATCTACAAAATAGAAGCAAAGAAAACAATGCAAAGAGTCAATAAAACAAAGAGCTGGTTTTTTGAGAAAATCAACAAGATAGACAAATGCTTATCCAAACTAACCAAAAGACAGAGAGAGAATATCAAAATTAACAAACTTGGAAATGAAAAGGGGGACATAACAACACACAATGAAGAAATACAAAGAATAATTAAGTGATGCTTTGTAAACCTGTAATCCATATTGAAAAACCTAAAGGAAATTAACAATTTTCTGGATAGGTACCACATACTAAAATTAAATCAAGACCAAATAAACAATTTAAATAGACCTATAACCCCTAAGGAAATAGAAGAAATCTCAAAAGTCTCCTAACGAGAAAAAAAAAAAAAAGCAGCCCAGGGCTGGGTGATTTCAGTGCTACCAAAAATTCAAAGAAGAGCTAATACTTATACTCCTTAAATTGTTCTACACAATAGAAACAGAAAGAATGTTGCCAAACTCGTTTTATGAGGCCACAGTTACCCTGATACCCAAACAACACAAAGACTCATTAAGAAAGAGATTTAAAGACCAATCTACCTCATGAACATTGATGCAAAAAATACTCAATACTGGCAAATAGAGTCCAAGAACATATTAAAAACAAAACATCCACTATGATCAAGTTGGCATCATCCCAGAAACATAGGGATGGTTCAACATAAGAAATCAGTCAATGTAATCTACCACATAAATAAACTAAAAGAAAAAAACCATACTATCATCTCATTAGATGCTGAAAAAGCATTTGACATAATCCAACACCCCTTTATGATACAGGTCTTGGAGAGATCAGGAATGTATCTAAACATAGTAAAAGCAACATATAGCAAGTCGACAGTCAACATAAAAATAAGTGATGAAAAACTCAAAACTATTCCACAAAAACCAGGAACAATACTAGGCTGTCCACTTTCTCCATATCTATTCAATATAGTACTCAAAGTTCTAGCTAGAGCAATAAGACAACAAAAGGATATCAAGGGGATACAAAATAGAAAGGAAGAACTCAAACTTTCACTATTTGCAGATGATATAATATAGTATATATAAGTGACCCCAAAATTTCTACCAGGGAACACCTACAGCTGACAAACACCTTAAATAATGTGTCAGGATACAAAATCAACTTAAAAAATCAGTAGCCCTTTTGTATACAAATGATAAAAGGGCTGAGGAAAAATCAGAGAAACATCACCCTTTACAAAAGTAACAAATAATGTAAAATATCCTGGGTTAATGCTAACCAAAGAAGTGAAAGAGCTGCATGAAAAGAACTCTAAGTCTCTGAAGAAGGAAATTGAAGAAGATATCAGAAAATGGAAAAAAATCTCCATTCTCTCAGATATGCAGGGTCAACATAATAAAAATTGCAATCTTACCAAAAGCAATCTACAGATAAAGTGCAAACCTCATCAAAATCCCAACACAATTCTTCACAGACATTGGAACAATACTCAACTTCATATGGAAAAACAAAAACTCAGGATAGCCAAAATAATCCTGTACAAGAAAAAACCTCCAGAGGTTTCAGCATCCCTGACTTCAAGCTTTACTATAGAACTTTAGTATGGAAAACAGCTTGGTATTGGTGGCAAAAACAGACAAGTGAACCAATGGAATCGAATAAAAGACCATGATATTAAGCCACAAACATGAACACCTGCTTTTTTGATAAAGAATCTAAAACAAAGAAGCTAAATTATACAGTGGAAAAAAGAAAGCATCTTCAACAAATGGTGCTGGCATAATGGAATGCCAACATGTAGAAAAATGCAAAGAGATCCATATCTATCCCCATACCCAAAATTCAAGTCCGAATGGATCAAAAGACCTCAACATAAATCCAGCCACACTGAACCTCATAAAAAAAGAAAATGGGAAGTAGTCTCGAATGCATGGGCACAGGAGACCACTTCTTAAATATAACCCCAGTAGCAAAGACACTGAGAGCAATTAATAAATGTGATCTCCTGAAACTGAGAAGCTTCTATAAGGCAAAGGACACAATCAATAAGACAAAAATTCCAGCCTACAGAATGGGAAAAGATCTATACAAACCCAACCTCAGACAGAGGACTAATTTCCAAAATATATAAAGAACTCAAGAAGCTAGACACAAAAATATGAAATAATCCCATTAAAAAATGAGGTTCTAATCTAAACAGAGATCTCAACACAAGAATCTCAAATGGCAGAAAAACGCTTAAGGAACTACTCATTATCCTTAGTCATCAGGGAAATGCCAATTAAAATGACTCTGAGATACCATCTTATACCTGTCAGAATAACCAAGATCAAAAAACACCAATGATAGCTTAAGCTGGAATGGATAAGGAGAAAGGGGAACACTCCTCCATTGCTGGTGGAAGTCAGTATGGTGGTTTCTCAGAAAACTGACAATCAGTCTACCTCAAGACAAAGCAATACCACTCTTAGGCATATACCCAAAGGATGCAAACCCATAGCAAAAGGATATTTGCACAACTATGTTCATAGCAGCATTATTTGTAATAACCAGAGCCTGGAAACAACTTAGATGCCCCTCAACTGAAGAATGGATAAAGAAAATGTGATACATTTATACAATGGAGTACTATTCAGCAATACAAAACAATGACATCTTGAAATTTGTATGCAAATGGATGCCACTAGAACAAAACCGTCCCAAGTGAGGTAACCGAGAACCAGAAATACAAACACTGTATATACTCGTTTACAAGTGGATATTAGATGTAAAGCAAAGGATAAGCAACCAATTGTCCACAAACCCAGAGAAGCTGGGGAAAAGGAGAACCCTAAGAGAGACATTCATGGATCCCCAGAGAAGGGGAAATAAGATACCCTGAGAAAATTAGGAACAAGGGGTGGGAAGGAGGTTCGGAATGGAGGTTGGAAGAAGAGAGAGAGGGAAGAATAAGTGGGGGAGAAGGAGAACATGAAGGAACAGGATGGGAAAAGGACAGAAAAAGAGAACAAGGGAAGAGGTATCTTGATTGTGGAAGCCATTTTTGGGCTAGCGTGAAACCCAGCACCAGTTCCCAGGAAACCACAAGGATGACCCCAGTTGAGTGTGACCTCTCTGTCCTCCTACACAACACAAGTGTGCTGCCTTGCCTGGCCCCAAAAAGGGATTTTTAATAGAACTATGTACAAGTTTGTAACATAAACCCCTAATAATAAAATTGATAAAATACCATTCTGATGGAATATTCTACTGTAACATGGATTACCTTTATGCCTAGGGCCTAAAGTCATGTTCGTTCATTAATCTTTCTTATGGTGAAAAGTGACCATTGTATTCAAGGTTAACTGAAAAATCATCTGAGTTCTTGTTCAATGCTTACAATGTGACAGATGTTGGCTTGGACCAGACATTCAGAGCCATTTAATAATCAAGAGGCGAAGCCAGCATGTGAATCATGCAGCTCACCTAAAGGAGGGGCGCTAGTATGAAACTAGAAGTCACATCTAATTCCAAACCACGTGTATAACAGTGGTATAGCAAGAAAATGCCCTCCTCCAAGCCTTTCCATTGTTTCTTGGGATCCTTGCTTACTCTTATTTCTTTAGTATATCTTCCTACAAAAGACTATTAGGCAAGCCCAATGGGGACTGAAAACATGAGCAAACTATGAATAATTAAGATAGTTTTATTCTAGCTTTGTTTTGAAAGTGGGAAATCCAGACTTTTTCTAGTTCCCCAAAATTATTTCGCCATGTCTAAATGTTTTCCTAATAACTCAAGAAAGACAGGCTGATTGTCAGAAAGAAATATGAGAAATAAGGAGAACAATCTAACCCTTCAAATAAACACCTCAGCTTATACAAAAGTTATGAATTATATAATACCACATTTAATTACCAAAGTCGATTTGCCATTTCATACTATAAAACAAATAGTGGCTATGAATGTTTGCTAAGAGCCAAATCCCATTCCGCATACATGCTAAATAACTCCAGTAATTCCCACAACATTGCTATTTCAGTGTCTTCTAATTGCCTAATTATACAGGCAAAATAATAGAGGTTGAGAAACTCATTTAGAGTAATTTAAGTAGTAAAGTATCCAGATTCAAGCTCACTGGCTGATCTAGGTTTCCAAAAAGCATTTATCACTGAGCCAAAATTGAAGCATAAAAAACATGGTAATTCAGATAATTTCACTTTAAAAAAAAAGAGGTATTAAATCTATTTATAATGGGTATGTAGGATGATTAACAGTGAAGGGCTCTCCTTGCAAAAAGGAAGACATGGGCTTGATCCCCAGAACTGGACACACTTGTACTCTAGCTGCAAGGGTGTCAGAGACAACTGGATCCCTGGATCTTGCTGGCCATCCTACATAGCCTACTTGATGAACTTTAGACAAATGAAAAACACTGTCTCAAAATATGATGTGGAGTATAAACAACACAAGAAGCTGTTCCCTCCACAGGCACAGACGTCAGAGCATATGTGTGTGTGTGTATACGCACGCACACACACATACACACACATATACACACATACACACACATACACACACATATACACACATACACACACATACACACACATGCACACACACACACACACGTGTGAGCCTGCATACACGCCAGAGAGACAGAAAGAGAGTCTTAAGAAAGATCTGGTTATCCAACATCAAATTTTTATTCATCCCCCTCACACCTCATTCCCTCCACACTTCATCTTTTAAAATGTTCAATGTGTGACATGACCTTACATATGGCTCGGGACTCGAGCAGCTGAACAGCATTTGCCTGACATAATTAAAACTAAGATGCATTTCTTTGCAAAGATAAAAATAACAATGAAAATCAGTCACACTTCTTTATGGATAATTTATCATATTTATGTACTAGAATTGTTTTATTAAAAAAATACCAAATGGAAGAAAACTAATTGTGACCTTTAAGTATAAATTGAAAATGCCACCAACTATTGCTTTAATTCAATGAGTCCATTATTTCCCTTTCAGCACAAAGAATTTAACCTCTGTAATTATTTTTGGAAGAAAAATTACACTGGTATTTTAAAAATGAAAGAACAGTCCTACTAGCTGACATGATATTTTTCACTCAGACTTTTTAAAGGCTAATTTTTATGTTTTTGAAAATCAATGGTCTTAAACTGTCAACACATCATTATAAAGTTTAATTCAAAACATCTGTTTGCCGAGTAAACAGGGGCCATTTTAGATCTTTTGCCTTGTTAAACTTAAAATGGTCTATGGGTCGTGGTCTTAGAGTTCCAAGAACATGAAGTCTAGCATATGCAAGAAATAGAAGGTTTCTTAGACAGGCAGAGCCAGTAGGAAGCTCAGTCGGTGTCGGTCACATTAAATCAGGGCTTGACTTAATGTACCTCATAGGCTTCAGGCTATTCTAGTAATATTCACCTCCTTTTCTCAAACTTAATCTTATAAAACCTATGGCCCTTACGTTTTGTTTTTCAGATATCTTTCTAGAAGACTCACGGTATATACAGACTGAATGTAAACATCCCTACAAGTGTAACTCCAGACACCATGTATTGCTAGATCCTGAGTCTGCTCACAGTAGTCTATTCTCCCCGAACTCTGGATCAATGAGAGATCATCACTCAGTGGACTTGGGCACAAACCAACATGGATTAAATCCTAAATTTGAAATGAAAATTTTGAGTTAGTTTAAATATTAATCTTCTTCAGTCATTTGCTCAAACCTAAAAAGTTAAAAGTCATCATTCAGTTTTAAATTGCCATTCAGGGAAAGATCCTTTATGGGCTTACAAGCGGCTTGACACATATCTACCAGTGCATTGGCTAGATTTGGCACCATGACACAAAATAGAGACCTTAGAAGGGGGACCTCAACTGAGAAACTGCCTCGATCAGACTCACGGGTGGGCATATCTTTGGGGACAGTTTCTTAATTGCTAAGTACAGTAAGGGAATCCAGCCTACTATGAGCAGAAGCATTCCTCAGCAGGTAGGCTCGAGCTGTCTAAGAAACGTGGCCAGGCAGTGAAGAGCAGAGCAAGCCAATAAGCACCATTCCTTCATGTTCTCTGCTTCAGTTACTGCCTCCAGGTTCCTGCTCCGCTTCCTTCAGTGACTAAATGTGGTTCAGGAAGAAGTGAAATCCAAAGAAACCTTTTCTTCTCTGTAAGTCGTTTTCGGTCAGTGTTTATTACAGCAACAGAGGAACAAGCTAATACAACTGTTTGTGCTTACACTGAGACTGGAAAAAAGAGCTTGTAATATCCTGCACAGGAATGGATTATTGGGGAATAAAAATATGGTTACATATGCCATAAAATTTAAAGTAGTATGTATTGAGAAGTGACTACCTTGAGTTAGCAATCGCATATTATCTTAAAGAATACTATGGTAATGACAATTATAATATATTCATTGACAAGCATTTTTGAATTTCTGTATTTGGATTGAGCCAGCGCCCTCTGC
>LOEQ01013472.1:0-15173 GCA_001685075.1 Bramus lutescens | reverse complement strand
GTGTGTGTGTGTGTGTGTGTGTGTGTGCACCTACCAGCAAGGGCATGTGCATAGCATGGCATGTGCAGGTCATAGGGTGACTCTGGAACTGTATTACTCCCTCTACTTTTATGCTGGTGCTGGATGTCATAGTTATGTAGACAGGCTCATGTGGCAATGAGTTTTAAGAAAAGCCTTCCTTAGAACTTTTGCTAGTTTAAACTTCATTCTTTGTTTATGCAATATACTCTGCATGTTTTCAATATTATATTTTTTAAATTGGCAAATTAGAAAATAGCTGATAAATGTTCAAATGTACCAATCTCCTAAGCCATCTGAATAACTCAATACAACAACTCCATAAAACAGGTTATGTCCTTCCTGATGAACAAAGATGTCATTGAGGCCAACACCACTATCACTATGTAAAAGACTGATGTATTTTGTATAAATGTCTTCTACAGGCCCTGGTGCTAAAAGCTTGCCTCCTATGACTTTTAACTAAAATTTATTTCCTTTTTTGTTTGATGAAATTAATATATATATATTAATATATATGTGTGTGTGTATGCGTGTGTGTGTATTTAATCTGGTAGTTATTAAAACATTTGGGTGCTGTGATCATATGTCTGGCCTTTGCTACTAGTACATGACAAATTTTAAAAAAATGTGTTTCCCTAGGCTCTCATTCCTCTTTTGTCTTTTGGAACAATGTGAGTTGTTTGCTCTACAAGCATCTTCCAGTGATTCCTTTTCCAGAGGCACAAAGCAAATGAACAAGAATCTTTAAAACTGTTAGCTCAAACAACTCTCTCTTTTTGTAAGAAGCCCTACATTAAATAATTCATCCAATGAACTTCAGTAAAAAGTACATTTGATGGGACTGACTAACCCAGTGAGGTTACCATATCAACTTGAGGATCTAGTGAGAAAACATAGCAAAAGGTCTTCTATTTTGTGCTCATCAGAAATACATAACTACCAGTCATTTGTGATTCACTGTTTGTTTGGAAGAGAATTAACTTTAAGTTAACAGAGACAACTTAATGCAATGTGGTTTAAAGCAAAACAGATTCTAATTTAAAGATATTTAAGAAATAAATGCAGTAGATCTAAGTAATCTATAATGATATTATGAGTGAAATTCTTGTCTCGAGTCAGAAAACTATATGTCTACATGTTTTCTGTACGTAAATCTGTAAGAAAATAGACATAAAATACACAATTGTACAGATTATAAATTGTTTTTCCTCTCTGCTACATAACAAGGTTTTGAATGTTTGTTCAGTGTATGATTGTCAAGTTATTTAATGGCAAATGAATATTAAAAGGTTGAACACGCTAAATTTTGAAGACAATGAAATGAGGCTTAGGCAGGCCCAGAAGAACAAGAACACAACACCCAATAGACAGAGTAGCTTGTCTATAGCCAGTGAAAAGGATGCAATAGGTTAGCAAGTGTTGTCTGTAGTAAATAACACATTTCTTCATCTATTTAGAATATATTCCATGTATACTCTATGCCAATAATCGTTAAGGCACTTATCATAAGCCATGAACAATTGTGTTAGTCCAAATCGTAAAATTTATGAATGAAATCAAAAGATCATGTCTAATATGTAGATCATAACCATTTTCTTGAAATTAAGGCTGAACTGATTTAAGCTGACATCAACATAAAGCAAATTTATGTTCACAAAAGCAATTGTCAACATTACAAATGAAATCTTGATTACTCACACAGTTTTGAAAATGAAGGGGTAAAATATTTGATTATCAGCTTGTGTGTATGTGTGTAAGTATGCTCATGTGCAGACTCTAGAGTCCAACCTTAAGTGTCCTCTCAGGAAGCTGTCTGTCTTGTTTTATGAGTCAATGTCTCTCATTGGCCTGTAATTCACTCAGTAGGCTAAACTAACTGGTCAGAGTCCCAGGGATCTGCTTGCATGACAATCTGGCTTTTAATGAGGCTTCTATAGATAGAACTTGAAGTCTTATTCACTTACATCAAGTAGTTTAGGAAAAAAGCTATCTTTCCTGCCCCCAAAATATTGGTGTTTAGGAAGATAACACTTGTATGAGTCTGGTTAGAGGGGTTAGGGGAAAACTGATAAGGAATTATTCAGGTTAGTCATTGGAAGAAGTTGACATTAAGTAATAGTCAACTAAATTGAAAAAAGATCTAGAGAAGTCTGTGATCAGATGACAGCATGTGCTAGAAAATGGTGGAAAGAAGGGAGTACCTAGAGTTATGGTTACCCCTCAAGTTTTCTTTTTCGAAACTTCAGTTAAGCCTTGTGGTAACATTGGCCAAGAATCAGAAAGAACTCTAGAGGGAATAGCCCACATCAATCATAAGGAAGAACAGCATGAACCTACGTCCAAATGGTGGTGTGAGTTTCCTTTGTGGCAGTCAGAAATACAGGTGGAGGATGGCTGAAATGAATTCATTATAATAGAGAATTTAGCTAAAGCCAAGAAAGCAGATGTGCCCACCCAGAGAGAAAGCAAAACACAAGATATAAATCAGAAGCATTCAGAAGCGTGGGAAGCCTACAACAGGTCATGAGAAAAAAGAGAGCTATAGACAGACTGGGAATGAGCAGGAAAAAAAGGGGGGGGCATTCTCACTGAGGCCAATGCTTGAAGTTTATGATTGCATTTGTTTACAGATCTAGCTCAGTAAGTTGGGTTGCTTGCAGATCACAGATTCTGCTGCGCCCTTGACACTGGGAATTAGCAGGCTTCTCTGAAGGTCTGAAATCAAAGGTTAATCTTTGAAGAATTTGAAAGCCAGCTTAATGAATGAAGCAGTCAAGTTACTCTAAATGAAATCTGGGGACTTGCATGAAGCTTCTTTAAAGAGAAGACTATAGCTTTTCTGCTAGATGATGTTGCTTCTTCTGTCATTCTACTTTTAAAAATTAATCTTTTCAGATTGAAACGCTTAAGTGTCCGATGCTAATATCAAGCAGAATCATGCCTGTTTATACGGATACAAAAATGACAAGGTAAAAGAAATCTTATTCAAAGTACCTTGAGAAGTAAAGGGACTTTTAAGTAAATAAAGGAAGGAGACCTTTATTTTTTATTGTTAATATCCTTTCTTCCTTTTCAATTTTCCTGTTTGCATGGCCTATATTTGTGCTAAGTTTATTTAGAATAATGATCATTCCCATCGAAAAAGTCTATCTAATGCTACTCTGAAAAAGTGTTACTTTTAGTGTTTTAAGTGACTCTCAATTTATCTTTTCTTTGGGCATGATGCTCTATATCTAGAGAAAACTCAAGGGAATGTCAGGTTAAAGGAATCAATGGACTCTCATAAATCCATGCCAGGTTACTGTTGACCATTAGGGACAGACTGGCTGTGTACATGATAGGCCAATTACTCATGATGTCAATGAACTCCTTCTTCAAATTTCTTGATTTAGCTGTTGCATCTAAGTTATCAAGAGTATCTGCAAGTTAGAATAGCCAGGAGATAACTACTGCCAAATGACAAAATCAAAACAAATTTATATACAAATCTTATTGATGCATTATATTTGGAATTTATAAACCCCAACATTCTCCTATTTCTAAAATAGACTTAAGACTCAATAGGATTGACAGAATGGTCAATGCAGGTAAAACGAAACAGAACAATAAGAAAGATCTGTATTTCAGGAGATGCTTGTTGTAAGTTAAAACAGCCAGTCTTTCCTTCTTGAAGGTATTTAAGAAGACTGAAGTTTTATGGCTTTAATGGAAAACTTCATCTGTTTGGGGGTCTCCCTACTTCTCAAGTTGTCAGTTTGGTTATGCAGCACATAATATTACATGGTATATTGGTGATTATTACATGAACTCAGTCCAAAACAACAACTTTCCATGATGTTTCTTTACACTGGTTTGAAATTCCCTGAAAAATCCAAAGGCAATTCATCAGGATGGTAGAGTATTTTAAATGTAGAACTTTACAGGTCTGATTTACACCATGTAATTGTTAAATTCAGACAAGTTACTTTCTTATTTTGCTACTGTTTTCATTTTTGAGCTGTAAATGACTGATTGTACAATATTTGTAGTGGGGGAAATTATGTCACTATTGGGCTTTTATTGAACCCCAAAGATGGCTTGACTCATTGCATAAATAAATACATTGCATGTGGCCCCAGTGACCTGCTGCCACACAGAAATGTCTTCACTGCTGTTTTAAATAATATGTTCTCAAGTCTTCTGTATGTAATATCTAGACCATTATAAAATACTTTTAAGATAGTATAATCTAAATCCATTTGATTATTTTAACAAAAACTTATGAACATGATACTCTTTATTCCTAAATTCCTTTACTATTCTCTACTATGGTGTTTGGTGAAGGCAAGAATAATTGAACAATTTCTTTTTACCTTCAATAGTTTCTAATTCTTTTTTCTAAAATTTGTTCTTTTGATTTTTTTTAGTTCTATTGATGTTGATATCAATATATTGTTAGTGTTTTTGAGAACTTAGTATTTACAGCCAAATCACATAGACTTCAAATTTGGCTTTCCAATTTATACTTTCTTTGACATCAACCAAATTAGACTAATGTTTGTGTCTCAGTTTCTTTGTCTTTTCTTCTCACACTGGCAGACATTTTGGATAATTATAGGGATTGATGACTCAGTTTAGACAAGGGCTTAAAACTTTCCTGGTATCTTTGTCACCAAGCAATGGGTCCTCTGTCTTTATTATTGAAGGCATCATAATTTCAATTATTCATTCAAAAAATATAAAGTCATTCATACACTACCTTTAAATTAACTGATGCAACTAGTATGTGGAAAATACTTAATGTGTTTTCAAATTATTTTCTAAATGGAGATAAGTTATTTAATGCATACCTCTGAACAATAATATTGAGCCAGATAGTCAAAGCCAAATATTGTGCCATTGAGTTACTTCATAAAATGATAAACTGGGGCTTGATTTCAAGACAACTGATATATGATGAGGTAAATTTGATAATATTGTTAAATAAAACTCTCTACATCTTCTCAGAATATGCTAAGATGGTTTATTTCTGGAGCTGATAATTTTAGATAGGAAAGAATAACCTAAATTTTCTCTTGAACACTCTTTAATTGATAGAGACTTCATGAGTTTATTTTATTTTAAATGTCATTTATTTAATTATGCTGGGGATTGAACAGTGGTCATTTTACAAACTAGCAAAACAATTTACAATTTTGCTGTCTTTTTATTCATTCATTATATATTTCAATCCATTATTTCTCAAGGTTTTATGTTATTTTATAAATGTTTTGCATGTAATATGTTTTCCTTCCTTTGATTTCTCCCAGATCCTTCCTATTGCCTATCTACCCAAGATTATGTTATTATGTTGTATCTATCTTTCTTTTTTCTTTCTTTCTTNTCTATCTATCTATCTATCTATCTATCTATCATCTATCTATATATCTATTTATCTGAAAACTCACAAAACTGAAAGATAAGACAGGGAGCTTATTTTGTGTTGGCCAACTACTCCTGGGAACAGGACTGATCTGAAATGTGGTTGATATGCTCAGATATATTCCACTGAATTGAACGTATTTGTTCTTTCCCAGCAGTTATTAATTGAATATAGCTTCTTAGTTGGGGTAAAATTCTGTGTCCTCTTCTCTTTCAGTATTAACATTGTGTCTGTCATAACCAGTCCAAGCCTTGCAGGTGCTGCCATAGCCTCGGTGATTTCATATGTGCATCAACCCTGTTGTCTCTGGGAGACACTGTTTCCTCGGAGTCATCTATCATCTCTGGTCCTACAATTTTCACTCCTCTTCTCCATAGACCCCTGAGAATTGAGGGTAGGGGATAAAGAAATCCCATTTGGTACTGAATGCTCCAAAGTCTAAATCTCTGAACATTGTCCAATTGTGGGGTTTTGTGTTGATTCTCATCTACTACAAGGAAAAGCTTTTCTGATAAAAGTTGAACAGTATTGAGGGATAATACAGTATATCACTAGTAGTATTTTTGAAAAATTTATTTATCAGAATGGTAGGAATAGGTTTTCTTATAGTTCTATGACCTATCTTCAGCAATAGGGTCAGGTTGTGGAGAGAAAGAAACAGAAATGCAATAGCCTGTAATGTTTGAGAGGTTCATGGTACTGCTTTGTCCAATAACTCAAGGTATAACCTATTTCTGGCACTGACAGTTTAAATTAGTGGTATTATGATGTGGGATTCCATTCTGTATGCTATGAATATGGTTTTTATTACTATTTGTTAATAAAGAAGCTGCTTTGGTTGGCCAATTGTAGGGCATAATATAGAAAGCCAGGAAATTCAAGTAGAGACAGAGGAGAAAAGAAGGCAGAATTAGAGAGATGCCTTGTAGCTGTGCCAGAACTCTACTGGTAAGCTACAGCTTCGTGGTGATACACAGATTAAAAGAAATGGGTTATTATAAGATGTAAGAACTGGATAGAAATATACCTGAGTCATCAGCCAAACAGCGTTGCAATTAATATAGTTTTGTGTGATTATTCGGGTCTGGGTGGCTGGTAAACAAAAAAAAAGCAGTTTCTGTTTACAGTATAAGATGCCTTCTCAGGGCTTTGTCTCTCCCATTATATGGCGACTCCATTTATATTAGTTTTATATATGTATATACAAAAAGATTCCATAGTAGCAGAGTTGTATATGATTTTTCAAAAAGGTCCTTTCTAGTAGTTATCCCTCCCTGTATTCCCTCCTTTAACCTTCTCCCCCATCCTGATCCCCATTTAATCCTCCTACACTAGTTTCCCTTTATCTCTATCTATCCTATTTCCCCTTCCTTGGGAGATCCTTTCCTCTTCCCTAATCTCATTACTTTTCATGAAAAAATTACTGAAACTGGAGACCAATGAAGACCCATTGATGAACACTGAGTATAAGAGAGCAAATAAGGAAAATGATTAGTGAAAACTTTCTTCTTTTACTCAATGATTGACAGTTTTTTAAGGTTGAGTATTTTAATAACCACCCCGTTCATTCAGTCCACTTGCTTTCTCATTGTCATGCCGATTGCTTCTTCTACTCTATCTTCTTTGAATCAAACAATAGTCAGGTTGAGGTTTGAGAGTCCACCTAAAGAGTCTGCTCATACTGGTGCCTTGCCTAGCTTTAATACATGAGGAGGAGCTTAGCCCTACCTCAACTTAATATGAAGTTTTGCTGACACCCATGAGAAGTCTGCACTTTTATAAACATAAACATAGGAGGAATATATTGGGGGTCAGATGAGAAGTGGGGGCAAGAAATGGTATGAAAGAAGGGAGGGGAAACTGGTCAGAATATAAAATAAATGAATAAATTTAATTTTAAAAGAGTAAGCCCTTATTTTCTAGTTTGACTCTTTTTGGGTGATGCAGGGAGAGTGGTTCAGTGGTTATCATCATCTCTTGTTCTTATAGATCCTGAATTTGGTTTCCAGCACCCCTATCAGGCAGCATGCAACCAACCATAACTCCAGGTCCAACGAATCCGACATTCTATTCTGACCTTCTCTGGTACTTGCACAAGGGGCATATGTACAAATGCATGAATGAAAACTATAAATCATGTATCAAAAACACAAGAAAAGCTTTTGAACTTGGTCCAGAGTGATTTCTAACTAATTTAAGATCATGTTGTATCCTGCTAGAAAACCTACCCTAAAATTTTATTTTCCAGACTTTCTAATCTTGACAGGCTCTTTCATGGGCACATTTACCTTGTTACTGATAGTCCTTTTATCCCCCTTGCTACACTCATAATGATCACACACAAACATCCACCTAAATATAGATGTATAAGTCCACACATATATGCATACATACAAATATACAGGTAGAGATGCAGCACATATGCAAACACGAAATTACAAGCACATACATACATGGATGCACACATATTTTTCATAGCTTTTTGTCACTATTATTTTTTGTCTTTTCAGTCTCTGTGTTAGTAGTGATACTGATGAATTCAATCTTAGCTTGAAATTCAATTGTGGAATGCTGAAATGATACAGATGTAGACACTTTTCTATTTTTATGCTCAATCCAACTTCACTGATTTATTTCTGGTACTTGATGGCAGATGGCTTGAATTTGTCACTACTGCAAGATAAAAATTCATTCTTCAGTTTGGAAAATTCACCAAAACATTCTCTTGTCACTTTTACTCATGAAAGAATACTGCAGAAAATTGATATTCAAATGTAATTTTAAAGGAAGTATTTAATTTATCAATAGGAATTTCAACATATTCATTTAGTCAATCCAATGTATCTATCAATATTTGATTTGAGAATTGAACAAGAGAAAATAACATGTCAGTCAGGAGAAATGAAAATTTAAACATACTCACACATAGACACACACAGACACAATATAGTAAGATGTATTTCAAGGCTGTTTTATCTGAAATCTGAACTTAAACAAAGTATTGAGTTTGTTCAGTATTAACATAAAACACATTTTGCTTCAGTAATTCTAGGAAATAGAAAAATGTGCATGAATTCATTTACTATGATACTATCATGAGCTTTAAATTATTCTACTTTTAGCATGAGATAGTCATATTAATTCTGATTTAGGTATAATAAAACATGGTACTTTTGGAATGATCATTTATGTCTCCAGGACTGGTGAAAAATATAACAGAAATTGTCAGAAATTAAGGGCTTTCTTTTCTTTATCTCAGTTTTAAAATTTCAGTTTTGTTAGAATTGTTTTTAGAATCATTTAAATGTGGGTTGGAAACTTTATTTCATCTTAACAAGCAGCAACATGATGACTTGTTTAAAATATGCAAGATGTATATCCCAGACACACAATTAAAATTTTCATTGAGGCTTTTAATTCAAGTAATTAAAATATGTTATATATATTACATATGTAATTAATTTTGATGCTTATCATAGGTAAATTATTTTTTTATTTAGATTATGTCTATGCTTGTACGTCTGCACGTATGTGTATATCTCCATGTATGTATGGACTACTGTAGGTTTGGGTGCTCATAGAGATGAGAATATAGTGTCAGATCTTCTGGAGCTGAAGTTACAGCTGATGTTGCAACCTGTCCTCTGAGCTTCCTGATGCAGATGTTGGAAGATAAAATCATGTCCTCTGAAAGAGCAGCATGTACTCTTATTTATTGAGCCTTTTCTCTTGCCCAAGGCTTGGACATATTTGAAAGAACTTTCACTGGATTTGTCATGTTAGAGGATTTTTCTCCTGTATTTCTCTCTTGTTCTACTATATTTAACATTGTGTTGACTGTTGAAGGAAATATCACAGCTATAAATTCCCAGCATGGTCATGGTTAGATTAATGCAGCCCTCTGATGACATCTATGACACCTAAATAATGGGTAATTATTGTGTGATTCCCTTATTTATGCTGTGAATACCATTGATTAATAAAGAAGTTGCTTTTGGTCAATGGCACAACAGAATATAGCCAGGCTGGAAAAGATATAGAGAGAGTAGGTAGAGTAGGGGAAGTCATGTAGCTGCCACAGGAAACAGACACCTCTGATGGAGCCTGATAAAACTTTGCCAGTAGGCCACATCCTTGTGGTGATGCATAAATTAATGGAGATGGGTTAATTAAGGATATAAGAACTAGTTAGAAATATGCTTAAGCAATTGGCCTAACATTATTACAGATAATATAGTTTCTGTGTGATTATTTTGGGTCTGAGCAGCCCGGACCGAAAGGGCAGCCTCCACCAAAAGATTGGTGCACCAACGTGGGGCTGACTAAATCCACATAAAACCCAAGAAAGCATGGAAAGAAATTCTAGACACAAGAAAACAGAGGTTAGTGCAGCTTTTTGATGTCACATCTTTTTCCTGGTGGCCTAATTGCAAGCAGAGGCACCATAGCTCCTTTAAGGGAGATGCTTTGCCAGTTCAAATGGCTCTGATCTTTTGGGAGATCTGTCTATGGAACACTAAAATGGGGTTTGTGAGCAGAGTGCTATAACTTGCTTAATGGCAACATCAACCCATTGTGTGCCTGACAGTGGGGCTGTGAGCATGATCTCAGAGCCAGTGAACATGCCTCCACCATGTTGGTCTGGGCAGAGTGCCAGCTTATCATTTAAAAAAAAACAAGTGCTCATGTTCAAAAAATAATTACAGATACACAATAAAAACAGATTCAGATGAATAAGACCTCTAAATGGGTAATACAAAATCTACCATGAAATAGAAAAAAATTTGTTTAAGTCAATAATTCTAACCCAAAAATTAATAATCAGAAAGTGATTAAACTTTTAAGCTATCATGGTAAAATTATCAAGTTTAATACCACCTACCAAAAGGATAAATTATACATAACTTGTAGAAAAAGTTAGACTCATTTAAACATTCCTTCATAAGGAAATCAGCTTGTCATCTTTGAAATATCATAAAGAACAATTATGCAAAGTTATTACAACATTCATTTGAGTCATCACATTTTAATCATTCACATTTTACTTTTTAGGATTAGGTGATTGCCAGCTTTAAAATTAGAGTNTTTTTGTCTTTTCAGTCTCTGTGTTAGTAGTGATACTGATGAATTCAATCTTAGCTTGAAATTCAATTGTGGAATGCTGAAATGATACAGATGTAGACACTTTTCTATTTTTATGCTCAATCCAACTTCACTGATTTATTTCTGGTACTTGATGGCAGATGGCTTGAATTTGTCACTACTGCAAGATAAAAATTCATTCTTCAGTTTGGAAAATTCACCAAAACATTCTCTTGTCACTTTTACTCATGAAAGAATACTGCAGAAAATTGATATTCAAATGTAATTTTAAAGGAAGTATTTAATTTATCAATAGGAATTTCAACATATTCATTTAGTCAATCCAATGTATCTATCAATATTTGATTTGAGAATTGAACAAGAGAAAATAACATGTCAGTCAGGAGAAATGAAAATTTAAACATACTCACACATAGACACACACAGACACAATATAGTAAGATGTATTTCAAGGCTGTTTTATCTGAAATCTGAACTTAAACAAAGTATTGAGTTTGTTCAGTATTAACATAAAACACATTTTGCTTCAGTAATTCTAGGAAATAGAAAAATGTGCATGAATTCATTTACTATGATACTATCATGAGCTTTAAATTATTCTACTTTTAGCATGAGATAGTCATATTAATTCTGATTTAGGTATAATAAAACATGGTACTTTTGGAATGATCATTTATGTCTCCAGGACTGGTGAAAAATATAACAGAAATTGTCAGAAATTAAGGGCTTTCTTTTCTTTATCTCAGTTTTAAAATTTCAGTTTTGTTAGAATTGTTTTTAGAATCATTTAAATGTGGGTTGGAAACTTTATTTCATCTTAACAAGCAGCAACATGATGACTTGTTTAAAATATGCAAGATGTATATCCCAGACACACAATTAAAATTTTCATTGAGGCTTTTAATTCAAGTAATTAAAATATGTTATATATATTACATATGTAATTAATTTTGATGCTTATCATAGGTAAATTATTTTTTTATTTAGATTATGTCTATGCTTGTACGTCTGCACGTATGTGTATATCTCCATGTATGTATGGACTACTGTAGGTTTGGGTGCTCATAGAGATGAGAATATAGTGTCAGATCTTCTGGAGCTGAAGTTACAGCTGATGTTGCAACCTGTCCTCTGAGCTTCCTGATGCAGATGTTGGAAGATAAAATCATGTCCTCTGAAAGAGCAGCATGTACTCTTATTTATTGAGCCTTTTCTCTTGCCCAAGGCTTGGACATATTTGAAAGAACTTTCACTGGATTTGTCATGTTAGAGGATTTTTCTCCTGTATTTCTCTCTTGTTCTACTATATTTAACATTGTGTTGACTGTTGAAGGAAATATCACAGCTATAAATTCCCAGCATGGTCATGGTTAGATTAATGCAGCCCTCTGATGACATCTATGACACCTAAATAATGGGTAATTATTGTGTGATTCCCTTATTTATGCTGTGAATACCATTGATTAATAAAGAAGTTGCTTTTGGTCAATGGCACAACAGAATATAGCCAGGCTGGAAAAGATATAGAGAGAGTAGGTAGAGTAGGGGAAGTCATGTAGCTGCCACAGGAAACAGACACCTCTGATGGAGCCTGATAAAACTTTGCCAGTAGGCCACATCCTTGTGGTGATGCATAAATTAATGGAGATGGGTTAATTAAGGATATAAGAACTAGTTAGAAATATGCTTAAGCAATTGGCCTAACATTATTACAGATAATATAGTTTCTGTGTGATTATTTTGGGTCTGAGCAGCCCGGACCGAAAGGGCAGCCTCCACCAAAAGATTGGTGCACCAACGTGGGGCTGACTAAATCCACATAAAACCCAAGAAAGCATGGAAAGAAATTCTAGACACAAGAAAACAGAGGTTAGTGCAGCTTTTTGATGTCACATCTTTTTCCTGGTGGCCTAATTGCAAGCAGAGGCACCATAGCTCCTTTAAGGGAGATGCTTTGCCAGTTCAAATGGCTCTGATCTTTTGGGAGATCTGTCTATGGAACACTAAAATGGGGTTTGTGAGCAGAGTGCTATAACTTGCTTAATGGCAACATCAACCCATTGTGTGCCTGACAGTGGGGCTGTGAGCATGATCTCAGAGCCAGTGAACATGCCTCCACCATGTTGGTCTGGGCAGAGTGCCAGCTTATCATTTAAAAAAAAACAAGTGCTCATGTTCAAAAAATAATTACAGATACACAATAAAAACAGATTCAGATGAATAAGACCTCTAAATGGGTAATACAAAATCTACCATGAAATAGAAAAAAATTTGTTTAAGTCAATAATTCTAACCCAAAAATTAATAATCAGAAAGTGATTAAACTTTTAAGCTATCATGGTAAAATTATCAAGTTTAATACCACCTACCAAAAGGATAAATTATACATAACTTGTAGAAAAAGTTAGACTCATTTAAACATTCCTTCATAAGGAAATCAGCTTGTCATCTTTGAAATATCATAAAGAACAATTATGCAAAGTTATTACAACATTCATTTGAGTCATCACATTTTAATCATTCACATTTTACTTTTTAGGATTAGGTGATTGCCAGCTTTAAAATTAGAGTGCTCTTCTTCTATCATTTATTCATTTTAGTAACCACTTTTAATAATAGTAAGACTGTATAGTTTCAAAATTCATGATTATATATGGAAATATCAATCCAAGTGGATAAACAAATGCTGAAACTCAAAACTTTAATAGTGGTTTCAAGAACTTAACTAATATTTGCTGGCACAACTTTCTGATTATTAATTTTTGTGTAGTTTTCACACAAAACATCTGGAAAACTGGACAACTGGAAACATTTAAAAAGTTTAGAATTATTGACTTAAACAAATTTCTTTCTATTTCATGGTAGATTTTGTATTACTTGCATATTTTGTATAGTGCATGTGAATGACCTATCTGCAGTATATATATTTAAAGTACTTCATTTTCAAGATGACTATGGATAGTAGGAAAGTGGATTCTGCCTCTCACTTTGAGGGTCTACTTGATTATGATCATGGCTCTTCATGCTGTAGTGTGCTTTCCTTTCTGGGTATAATAAGAACATAGGTCACTGGCAGCCCCAGAACTAGGCAGTCACAGACGTTAGGGGCCATTTTTCTGTTACTATGAACTCTCAACCATCTTTGACAGTTAATGAGGTCAACTTCCAGGGTTTCTTTAGAACTCTATTTCTGGCAGTATTTGCAGCTTCCTTCACTCCCCTTTGACCATTACTAACTTCAGGGAGTTCATTACCATCACTCATCCAGCGTCTTGTTCCATGATGGATTTTCCCTCAAAACTGGCAGTACTTGATTTTTGTTACAAGTTTATTTTTTATGGGTAGCTTCTGAGCTCTCATGGCTCCACGAGGAGCAGTCAAAAGCTGAGACTGGAAGCAGTACTCATACTCTGAAGAACAGGTGAATTATAGTTTTCATTCTTGTTGTTATATACATCTTCCTCTGTTAGTATCTGGTTGAACTAGTTAGATACCCTGTTTAACCGAAATAAAGAAAACATTTGAAGATGCAGGATTTATTTTTCTCCTTGCTATCTTCAACCTATACTTGAGCTTTAAAATTAGTTCTGGTTATCAAATTATTTATGATTATAGGTAAAGTCAAAGACAAATACTATAATTGTATTCTTTTTATTTCTGGATCATGGCTACATCTACAAATCATATATTATTTGCAGGAAACAAGAGACTAAAGGCAATAAGAATTTCTCTAATTAGGATTTAGTTTTAAAAAATTGTTGCAATTAAAATACTCTTAAATATCACTTAAGTTTCAGAACGGATCCAGAAATGACTTGAAGGTATTAAGGTCAAAATTAGGATTAACTGTTCTTACTTAGTTTCACCTGACTTTCCTTCAGAATCTAAGGGGGGATAGAAATGCATTAGTTACTCTTTTCTTTAAATGAAATGTCTCTTTGCTGAGCAAAGTGAGATACTGGGGATATGTTACCCTGACACAGTCCTCTCGAGACCTTGCAAACCAATAGGGCAGATAATCAGAAAATTAAAATCCAGTAAGATGTTCTTTAGGACCAGAAGATCCCCCCAGCTCAGCCTGTTTTGGGACTGGGACAGGGTGGTGAGTGCAACCAGGCTGGAGTTCCTTTGTTTCACTAACCCTGCAAGCAGCAAGCTAGGCCTTTTGTCTGCAATGTTCCTGGTCAGCAAGGAGCCCTGATCCTGTACCAGAAGATCCATTGGAGAGGTGAGTGTGTTCCTGACTGGCTGGCAGAAGCCCCAGAAAGGGAGCACAGACACTCCTTAACACCCTAAATTTCTAGTCATTCTGCAGGGGCTTCTCTCCCTGGCTACTGCCTCTCTCTTCCTATCCCATTCCAGCTTGCTCTCAGGCACCCCTCCCCAGAAGAACCCCCAGCTCAGCCTGTTTGGTGGCTGGGATGGGGTGGTGAGTGCAACTGGGTGGGAGTTCCTTTATTTCAATAAGCCTGAAAGCAGCAAGCTAAGCCTTTTGTCTGAAAGGTCCCTGGACAGCAAGAGGCCCTGATCGTGTACCAGAAGATCCATTGGAGAGCATTTGAAGGAAGACATGGGCAGGCACCAATGTAAGAAATCCTTCAACAATCTGAAAAACAACATGATAACACCAGAACCCAGCAAACATAGA
>LOEQ01013470.1:0-14897 GCA_001685075.1 Bramus lutescens | reverse complement strand
GGCTCCCAATGGGGCAGGGGCTCCCAATGGGGTAGGGGCTCCCAATGGGGTAGGGGCTCCCAGTGGGGTAGGCCAAATGAGGCAATTCTCCAGCTGCAGCCAAGCGAGCATTCTCTTTGCTTCACTTCTGTGTGCCCCGGGAGGCTTTCCTCTGCAGTTCTGGGATCAGTTACCTCATTCATGGATCCTTCTTTGCCAAGTCAATTAAAAAATCACTGTGCCTCAATTTTTCTCAATCTGAAAAATTATTACTTCAGAAGGCAGAAACACTTGGTAAGAATGAAATGGCAAATTTTAAATATGGTATAACTCAGAAATACCACCTCTCCCTTTTGAGAGAGGGTCTCTTACTGGCCTGGAGCTCATCAAGGATAGACAGACTTGCCAGTCACTGGGAATCAGCCTGTCTCTACCTCCCCTGCAATGAATGGGGTTACAAGTACTCATTATCATATTCAGCATTTTGTTGTTGTTGTTGTTGTTGTTTGTTTTGTTTGTTTTTCGAGACAGGGTTTCTCTGTAGCTTGGAGCCTGACCTGGAACTAGCTCTTTTTTTTTTTCTCTTCTATAAGCAGTTTATTCAGGAACCTTGAACAATCTTCTTCTCCCCCCCTCCCCAAAGGGCGCTTGCAGACTATATAATCTATGGGTTACCAATCCCAATAAGCCACGTGGCAATCTCTAATAGACCCACATACACGAAAGCAAGCCTGCTGATCAGCCTTAGCCAAATAAGGACTTATTTATCACAGAGAGCACTTGCTGTCGGGCTAGCGGAAGACGGAAACCGGAGCCATCTTTAAGGCGCGGCACTACTCAGCTCTCCACACTTTTGATTCAATATGTAGATTAGCTAGTACTGTGCTTCTCTGACTCTTGCTTTTTCTTCTAAAAGTTAATGCTCTCTAGATTCAGTGTTGTTGTCACAAGTGACATAATTTGTGTTTTCAAAGTCCAAAGGCTATTGATTTGTGTAGCTACATGAGAATTTTAGTGCATTTACCCACAGATGAACACAAAAGTTATTTCTCTATCATCATGACTTTGAATAAAGTTTCAATGAACAAAGTAGTATTGATGCCTGTTCAATGCCTAGACATTAATTTTTTGTTTATATTCCCAGTCATAAAGGTATTGATTTATATGACAGTTTTACTTTTATTTTTTGAAGCGTTCATACTATCGTCTACAATGATTATGCTGGTTTATCACCCTATCAAATGTATAAAGTTTCCTTTACTTAGACATCTTCTAGACACTTCTTTTATTTATTTAATATGGTTTAGGATAAAATATAACTGATCATTTCCTCCCATCCACTTCTTCCCCCAACATATCTTCCCTCTCCAGTCTCTCCCATCTCCCTCTTAAATTGATAACCTCATTTGCTTTTATTATTACCACCTTGTAATGAGTAACTAATTAGAGGGCTTGTTCCTGGGAGAAGTTAATTCTCCTCTCCGAAACTTAGCAGTCATTATTTGCCTGTACTTCTTTGTCCAGGGGGTGGGACTCCATCTGGATCAGTATGTCTATTGATATTGATTAGGCAGCCATTTCTAAAAGACAGTCTCATAGCTGACTTCCTGAGCATCTGTCACTTAAAATCTTTGTGCTTAGTGCTCTGTAATTTTTTCCGAGCCTTAGGCACAGTTTAAAAGTACCAAATAGATTAAAAGTGATATTTCATTGTATATTTATTGTAAATTTCTTATTACTGAAAAAGTTGCACATTTTCACATGTAACTGATAGCAACTTCATGTTCAAAATTCTCAAATCTTACTTTGGCATAAACATAAAAAAGAATCTCAGATCCCTATTTCCATACTTGACCAATATTGAACTCCAGGTATAAAACCTCAAAGTACAGTTGAAGTTAATCATGCCAATATTTCCCTAAAATATTAAAATCAATCAATTTCAAATTGAATTAATGAATTCACAGTAGCTACACTTTCTTTATAATTACGAATCTTTTACTATTTTTGTAGTTTTTATTTCTTCATCAGCCTCTGCTGTGAAGAGCAAAAGACTCTTTCCACATTCTTGAATCAATTTTGATTAAATATCTTAGTTAGAGGGAAGGTACGTCGGTAAGTAAATAACTGTGATAAACGAAACTGATAGACCTATAAAATTGACAGGGTACGTTTAATGCAGTCTATACTGCTTTACTTCCTTAAATTTATATTTGCTTAAAATAATTATAAATTTGTATGTGTATATACTTATTGACATGCTACATGTCCCTGCCAGGTTTGTGTGCTTCTCTGTATTTTGAAGTGGTGGAAAATAAATACTATTTTATACAGAATTTTCTGATTTAAACTTTTTAAATTTTTATCTATAGGACACAATTTGTTTCATCCTATGTCAATGTATGTATAGCTTTCAGCATTTTAACAAGTACATGTATGCTATTTGTATTGAAAAATAGGCATTTATTACATATTATACTGAATCTGTACCACCCAAAAACATTGGATTGGATTTTTCTATTACCCTGAAATGTCTAAATTCACTTCCAAGTTCCTTCCGGCTTTTCTTATTTTCAAGAATTTAGGAATGAAATTTAACTATAGACCTTTACAAAATTTAGACATTAAATTATATAAAGCTGTAGATATATTAATCCGAATTATTGTATGCATTTCAAACCCAATTATTTTTCTATTTGAAAGCACGGTACTCAAAAGTGGAAAATAGTTTCAGAAGAACAAAAGATTCCACTGAAAATACTGTAAAACACACATAGGTTCCCCCCACACACTTAAAGGTATTTTATTTTAAAGTCCACTTTTCCATATTTTTATATAAAATAAGGAAATAGACTGCAAATTAAAAAGAAGATAGTCTACTTTTATTATTAATAGCTAAATATAACACATATTTAGTTTTTAAAATTAAATAACAACAGTAACCGAATTTGCATGATTGTATATTCTTTCTGCTATAGAATATTTCAGAAGTCTAATACTTCAATAATATTTCCTAGATTCTATGTGATGTTAGCTTGTAATTGAATTTAAATAAGTTAATATGAATTCTTATTTAGCATGTCAAAGCTATAATGCCTTTGGCAACTTGCTTCTAGGTAAAAATAGTCTTCTCCATAATTTCATCGTAGTGGTAGGAACACTTGTAAGAAGGAAGAAAAACCACATCATGACACAGGAAGTCCGAGAATAACTCAAGAATCAATCTTTATATTTTGTGTTTTTCTATTTGATAAACTGTTTGGTCCTATGACAACTATGTTAANAAAAACCACATCATGACACAGGAAGTCCGAGAATAACTCAAGAATCAATCTTTATATTTTGTGTTTTTCTATTTGATAAACTGTTTGGTCCTATGACAACTATGTTAATTCTTTCTAATGATGGATTCTCTAATCACTTTACTCCCATCATTTCCATCCCTTCAAGGTCCGACCATCACCTCCCATGGCTACACAGCAGAAGATGATTCCAGTGCATTAACTCTAGTGGGGGAAGCTACATTCAAACCTTGGCCTTGTTTAGAGCTAAATTTATTAAAATTCAGTACTTCTTATTCCTGTCACACATCATGTACACATCTATTAAAACTCTTCAATCATTCTAACCGACATGTGCAATATACTTTCTCTTTGTGCAGCATTGTATTTTATGTATAGTGGGTAAAAACATATACCATCAGTCCTAGGCTAGGTATTCACTGGAATCTTACATATTTAGATAATAAGATAGGATTCCAGATATAATTGTTTGTCCCCGTTAGCCATATAAAAAGAACTATTTGAGGTTTTATTCAGTTATTTAGGGTTTGCATGATGAGTACTCTTCACAAACTGTCAAAGACCGGAGACTATAGATGCTAACACTCAGACTAAACAATCTATGGGGAAGTAGAGTATAAATTTAGAGTTGAGAACAAATGGCCCATAACTCCTAAAATGAGCTCTATATCTGATCAGTATGTCTTCAGTGACTTTTGAATATCAGACAAGCTTGAATTAGCCAGGGCTTTCTAAAGAGTATCGCTAACGGGGTGTATGGTAGGCAAGAGGATGGAGTTCTCAGACCTCCCGCAAGGAAGCTGGAGAAACATATGTTCTGATGGTATAGTTTGGGTTGGAATGATTTCAAGCACGAGTCCCAGTAAACGGCAACGTTAGTTCAGATCTGAACAAAGATTCATACTTTCAACTGGTTAGATGTCTCACACAGAATTATGCCAAAATATTTTACTCACTCTGTTGATGTAAATATTAAACTTACACTGACACCCTCTGAGAAACAGCCAAATGAGTGTCTAATCCAATATCTGGGGATTTTTTTTAACCTAGTCAGGCTTACAAAAGCAAGATGGAAAAGGGAGAGTTGCGATTAGAATAATAAACAACTAGAGATAAATCCCAAACTTAGAAGAGTTAATTTACTTCTCTAATTTCTTTTTAAAGCCATTTGCACTGGTGTTGGTAGCTACTGATAAATCAATTTAACTTCTCCATATTATAATAATTTTTCCGGGGATACACAACTTATTAACAAAAAATCTGAAACTGAAAATCTTACCAATTCAATGTTGATTTTAAGGATGTGCTAAGATAAGTTCCATTTTTACTAATTTGAGTGTAAACCACAAGATCTGGATATACTTCAAAATAAACTACACAATGATGTTGGTATTCTACTAATGATAAATGTTAGTTTGAGTTAGAAATATCTGCCTTGGCATCAAATAGTCATTCTGAACTAGATGTCAAAGAATTTTGGATATGACTCAACAGTGTGGTGATTTTGAATTAAATTAAAACATGCCCTGCTGCATCCTTTCTGAAAGACTTCTGAACAAAGAAAATAAGCCTTATCACTGCCTGTGAAAGTACCGGGTATGATAAACTCCACAAATATCTCCGTTCTCCGGTCTTCTACGCAAGTAAAAGTTGCTACGGTCAACGACAGAAAAGCACTGTCTCTCCATATGTTAGCTTAAGTTAGTTACTCTTCCTACAGCACTTAGTGGTGTGTGTGTGTGTGTGTGTGTCTGTGTGTGTGTGTGTCTGTGTGTGTTGTAGGGGTGTGGGGGTATAGTCATGGCTAATCAACATGATTTTACTATTTTTATATTTTCTATTTTCAAACAGAATGTTTATCCAGAGTCGTTCACATTTTTAGAAGAGCTTTGCATGTAATAACTGCAGATCTGCATAAGGGTACTGAGAATACGATGCTTTTCCTTAATGAGCTATATTCAAATTTTACATAAGAAGAATCTCAAAATAGATCATAACGAATTCTCCATGACAAATTCTCCTGGGACAAATTAGCACACTTTTGGAAGTGGGTTCCTGAGAAGTGAGTAGTATGCCAGTGGGCGAGGGCAGGGGGAATGTAGAAGTGACTTTAAACAGGTTGTTTTTACTCGCATGTCTGTGTTTATGTAGCAGCTATGCACTTTGGCAACAAAGAAGCTGGGTTAGATATTTACTAGTTCAGGCCTGAGGGCTGTGAGTTTGCAAATCTAGCAGCTGGAGTGTGTTTGTGGTAGCTGCTTTCCTGTGCTAAGCTGATTTACTTGTTTAAGGTCTGACCTCACCATCCTGTCAGTATGGGTTCCCACCTGCACTGTTAGCAGCAGCTTTCTGCTTCAGCTAGGCTGGAAGTATTCACAGTGTATCACAGGCAGAGGGGGAGGGGAGAAAAAGCAAGAAAGACTGCTCTCTCTCTCTCTCTCTCTCTCTCTCTCTCTCTCTCTCTCCGCTTGTGCTTTTGTTAGTTCTACACAAGAGGCAGAGAAACAAGAGATAACAAAGGCTCCATTTCCTTTCTGTTAGAGAAGGCTTTTGTCTTTCCTCCGGCAACAATGTCAGTGTCCNAGTATGCCAGTGGGCGAGGGCAGGGGGAATGTAGAAGTGACTTTAAACAGGTTGTTTTTACTCGCATGTCTGTGTTTATGTAGCAGCTATGCACTTTGGCAACAAAGAAGCTGGGTTAGATATTTACTAGTTCAGGCCTGAGGGCTGTGAGTTTGCAAATCTAGCAGCTGGAGTGTGTTTGTGGTAGCTGCTTTCCTGTGCTAAGCTGATTTACTTGTTTAAGGTCTGACCTCACCATCCTGTCAGTATGGGTTCCCACCTGCACTGTTAGCAGCAGCTTTCTGCTTCAGCTAGGCTGGAAGTATTCACAGTGTATCACAGGCAGAGGGGGAGGGGAGAAAAAGCAAGAAAGACTGCTCTCTCTCTCTCTCTCTCTCTCTCTCTCTCTCTCTCTCTCCGCTTGTGCTTTTGTTAGTTCTACACAAGAGGCAGAGAAACAAGAGATAACAAAGGCTCCATTTCCTTTCTGTTAGAGAAGGCTTTTGTCTTTCCTCCGGCAACAATGTCAGTGTCCAGCAAGAAAGAGTTTGATGTGAAACAGATCATGAGGCTTCGCTGGAGATGGTTTAGTCATCCTTTTCAAGGATCGCCTAACACTGNCCTAACACTGGAAGCTGCCTTCAGCAGGAAGAATATAAGCATAGAGGGACCCCGGTTCAGGGCAGGTTGAAGAACCACTCACGGGACAGAAATGGACTGAAGAAAGGCAATAGTCCTGTCCACCACAATATACTGACGCCAGTGCCAGGACCAGCCCCTGCCCATCAAAGTGTCCTTCAGAATTGGCATCAACAAAACGAGATAGTACATCTTCAAGCAAATGAAGGCACTTCTTAAGCGGCTCCAGAGAAGAATTTGCTCAAAGAAGCTTGTGAGAAGCACTCACAAGATTTGGAGACGATGGGTGATGACAAAATAGAAGATTCTAAATCACGGTAAGAGTTTTTGGTTATGTAAGTGAAAGCTTTAGCCTAGATTAACCTATTCTACAAAACTCCCATTTCGTTCTAAATAGAAATGTTACACTATCTCATCTCTGAGTTTGTGAGCAGCCAATGAGGGTCTTCAACCCCCCTCCCCGCGCGCCTCTAGTCTATGAAAGAACACTGTAATCATGCATATGTTTTGATAATTAATGAGAACTTGTTATTCCTATGGTAGCTTTACTTCTGTTACATTCAGAATTCTTTGCTTTTAAGGGAGACTTCTTTACGTTACTAAGCTCTGTAGATGTTTTCAAAAGTTTAGATATTCCCACAGTGAGAATTATTTTGACAAGTGCATTAAATCAGAACTCATTCTGATTTTGTGAACGGGGCAACTTAGAAAAAATAAATCCAAGTTCTAACTGCAGAGCATACCCTTGTTTACTGCTTAGGACACAGTAATAGTTTAAAAAGTTGTGTTTCTCTTAAAGTAAGAATATATAAACTTCCTTGGCATTTGAGAGTCAGTCGTTTTAAGTGGCATTGCTTTCATAGCCAGTTTGTAACACAGAAATGTTCATTGGGCAAGTAATAAAAATATGCTTACATCAGCAGGATCTTAAAATAAGAAAATGAAATGCATATTTTGGGGTAGATTTCTTATATGATTTTAACCTAACTTGCTTTCTTCAGTAAGGTTTGAACGGAAGAAATATTTATGCTATCTTCTAGCACTGTCATGTATAAGTAAGCCTAGTGCATTGCCCATGTTTTGTAGGGGAACTAGCTCTTGTAGACCAGGTTGGCCTCAAACTCACAGAGATCTGCCTGCCNATCTTCTAGCACTGTCATGTATAAGTAAGCCTAGTGCATTGCCCATGTTTTGTAGGGGAACTAGCTCTTGTAGACCAGGTTGGCCTCAAACTCACAGAGATCTGCCTGCCTCTGCCTCCCAAGTGCTGTGATTAAAGGCGTGCACGACTGCCTGTCTTCAGTATTTTTCTGAATTTAGATACTCTTGCTTGCCAGGAAATCACTTTACTGACTGATCTATCTCTCTAGACACCATATATAGACACAATTTTACCATTTAAATCTGAAGCAAAGTTTTATAGGAATTTTGAAAGAAAAACAAATAAACCTCAACATAAATCAGGGCTTTTTGAAGTCCTTTGCAAATAAAAAAAATTGTATAGCCCAAGAAACAAAATGCAAACAATATATTTAGACTTAAAACCATCAAACTCCAAAATCATCAGCTTTCTTCCTTTTCTGAGCAGTATATTAAACTACTCCATGACTAATGTGCTTTAAAATTATAGCAGGGATTTATGCTGTAATAATTATGTAGATTGCAGGAGATTTGGGGCATTACAACTGCCTGGAACAGTGAGCGTGGAGCACACTCCATGTCCCTGCCCACACTGTTTACACCTATAAAGGTAGTAAGTACTCAGATTGTTGTCTGCTCTGGTTAATGAATGCAGGTGGAAGGAAATGCAGAGGTCTGGGACACACTGAGACAAAGTCAGGAAGAGAGAATGACCCCGATGTGACAGTCTAGAAAGATGAAACCATGGTTTCATAGTATCTGAAAAGGTTGTTTTTCTTTTCATTAAGAAGTTACCTGTAGGGGCTGGAGAGATGGCTCAACAGTTAAGAGCACTGGCTGCTCTTCCAGAGGTCATGAGTTCAATTCCCAGCAACTACATGGTGGCTCACANGGGGCTGGAGAGATGGCTCAACAGTTAAGAGCACTGGCTGCTCTTCCAGAGGTCATGAGTTCAATTCCCAGCAACTACATGGTGGCTCACAACAGAGTAACAGTTGACTACTGAAAATTCAATCATGTTGTGACTCCAACTGCAGCTGCTGTACCAGATGTGGTATCCCCACTTGAGCAGTAATATATCTTCTGGTACATGGCATGAAGCTAGTGATTAACCTAATGCCTTTTTCTTGGAACCTGTCCAGAAGGACTAACAGAAACAATTTTTCAACTGGCAAGACCAGCAATGCTTTTACAGCTTTACCTTATATTAACTGCCCAGCACTGTGTCATAACTTAATTAGAAGGGATCTTGACAATCTGTTTCTCCCAAAAGTATCACAATGGTGATATTGACAACATTATACTGATTGGACCAAGTGAACGGAGGTGGCAATCACTTTGGACTTGTTGGTAACACACATCCATCAGAGGATAGGAAGTACAGCCCAAATTCAAGGACCTTCTATCTCAGTGCCAGTTTTAGGAGTCCAGTGGTATGGTGCATCTAAGGGGAAGGGCGAATTACTGAATTTGGCCCCTACCACCAAGAAAGAAGGCCAACCTTTTGTGGGCCTGTTTGGAATCAGGAGATAACACCTTCCTCCCTTAAGTATGCTCCTCCAGCCCATAGACTCAGTGACTCAGAAAGCTGCTAACTTGGTGTGGGGCCTGGAACCAGAGAAGGCTCTTCAACAGGTTGAGGCTGCTGTGCAGGCTGCTCTACCACATGAAGACCCCATGGTATCTGAGAAGTCAGTAGCAGATAAGATGCTGCTTCGAGCCTTTTCCTGGCCCTTTATAGGCAAATCATAGAAGAAAACTTTGGGTTTTTAAAACAAGTCTCTGCCATCATCCATAGAAAACTATTCTCTATTTGACAGNTGATTGGACCAAGTGAACGGAGGTGGCAATCACTTTGGACTTGTTGGTAACACACATCCATCAGAGGATAGGAAGTACAGCCCAAATTCAAGGACCTTCTATCTCAGTGCCAGTTTTAGGAGTCCAGTGGTATGGTGCATCTAAGGGGAAGGGCGAATTACTGAATTTGGCCCCTACCACCAAGAAAGAAGGCCAACCTTTTGTGGGCCTGTTTGGAATCAGGAGATAACACCTTCCTCCCTTAAGTATGCTCCTCCAGCCCATAGACTCAGTGACTCAGAAAGCTGCTAACTTGGTGTGGGGCCTGGAACCAGAGAAGGCTCTTCAACAGGTTGAGGCTGCTGTGCAGGCTGCTCTACCACATGAAGACCCCATGGTATCTGAGAAGTCAGTAGCAGATAAGATGCTGCTTCGAGCCTTTTCCTGGCCCTTTATAGGCAAATCATAGAAGAAAACTTTGGGTTTTTAAAACAAGTCTCTGCCATCATCCATAGAAAACTATTCTCTATTTGACAGACAGCTCTTGCCCTGCTATTGGGCCTTAGTGGAAACTGAACATTTGACAATGGGTCACCAAGTTACTCTGCAACCTGAGCTGCCCATCACGGGTTGGTTGTTATCTGGCCTGCCAAGCCATAAAGCAGGATGTGCACTGCAGAACCGCATCATCAAATGGAAGCGGTATACACGTGATCAGGCTCTACCACGTCCTGAAGGCATAAATAAGTTTCAGCAAGAAGTTGCCCACGTTCCTATATGGTTTCTAACCCCATTACATTGCCCTATGCTGCCTAGCATGCCCCTGAACCTAATGGGGTGTGCCCTGTGATCAGCTGACTGAGGAAGAGAAGACTAGGACCTGCTTTACTAATGGTTCAGCATGTTATACAGGCACCACCCAGAAGTGGACAGCTATGGCATTTCAGCTCCTTTTTGTGACAACCCTGGGAGACACCAGCAAAGGAAAATCTTCACAGTAGGCAGAACTTTGGGCAGTACACACAGTCATATTTTGTTTGATAAGAGAAACGGCTACTGATTCATGGCTGTAGCTAATGTGTTGACTTTATTATCAGGGACTTAGAAGTAGCCTGGTTGGGAAATTGGTGCGAAAGACATCTGGGGAAGAAGCATTTGTGTAGATCTCTCCAGATGGACAAAGGATTCAAAGATACTCGTGTCTCATGTAAAAGCTCATCAGATGGTGACTTATAGAAGAATTCATTTATCAAATGGAGCAACCCATTCTGTGGACAGTCAGCCTCTTTCCCTAGTCATCCCTGTCACTGAGCAGTGGGTACATGAACAAAGTGACCAGGGTGGCAGCAATAGAAAATGCGCCTGAGGCTTGGTAACATGGACTTCTACTCACCATGGCAGAGTGCCAGATCTGCCAAGAGCAGAGAATACCACTGACCCAATATGGTATCATTCCCTGGGGTGATCAGCCAGCTATCGGGTGGAGGGTTGACTACACTGGATTGCTTCCTCTGTGGAAAGGAGAATGTTTTGTCCTTACTGGAGTAGCTACTGATGTTGGTGATGGATTTGTCTTTCTTCCATATACTGCTTCTGCCAAAATCACCATTCGTGTACTTACAGAATGCCTTATTCTCCACCATGGAATTTCACACAGTATTGCTTCTGACCCAGGAACGTATGTACTTCCCAGCCAGAGAAGTGTGATAGTAGGCCCACTGTCCTGAAGCAGCTGTCCTCACAGAAAGATGGAATGGCCTTTAGAAGACACAACTGCAAAGTCAAGTAGGTGGCAGTAGCCTGAAGGGCTGGGGTAGAGTTCTCCACAAAGGGTATATACTTTGACTCAGCGTCCAGGATGTGGAATGTGTTCTCCTCTAGCTGGAATTCATGGGTGCAGGAATTGAAGGGTAGAAAAAGGAATGGTTCCACTTACTCTTGCCCCTAGTGACCCACTAGGAACCTTTTTGCTTCCAGTTCCCATGACCTTAAATTCTTCTGGCCTAGAAGTTTTGGTTTGGGGGTGGCGGGGGAGCACTCCCGCCAGGAGACAACAACAAACATTCCCTTAGACTGAAACTCAGGGCTTCCCCCTGGCCACTTTGGGCTTCGATGCCGTTGAACCAAAGGCATAACAGTGTTAGGAATAGTCATTGATGAAGATTACCGTGGAGAAATTGGATTGCTTCTCCACAATAAAGGTAAGAAAAATTATGTCTGAAGTGTAAGAGATCCTTTAGGGTGTCTCTTGGTGCTACTATACCCTGCAATTAAAGTCAATGGGAATCTATAGCCTAATCCAGGCAGGGAAACAAAGGACATAGACCCATCAGGAATGAAAATAAGGATTATAATTGACATGAGTGTTTCTATAATATTGTTGAGAATGTGTCTGTACAAGTATTTGTGTTTTCCTTAATNTCTTATCAGGTACTGTAACATCAATTAAGAGAATCCCAGTCAGTGGTTATTATGTTTAAGTTTGAGATACTGAAAGAATGTCCTTCATGGGATATTGCCACGTATTCTAAAATGTATAGTGCATTTGCAGGTGTATGAGGGATAGTTATATCACATTTCATGTAATTATGATGTGGTTAAATATAGAATGTGTTTGTACTTGAACATGGGGTAGTTATATCACATTGGGTGTAATTATGACCTGGCTATTGTTTTCATTGGGGAATTAAGGATGACATAAGGAGATATAATTTTGTGTGAAGTTGAGAAGGAGTTAGACTTATGATGACTATTCTTGGTAGTCAACTTGACTACATCTGGAATTAAAATCCAAGCAGGTGGAAGGGATTTTTTCTTAAATCATTTGAAGTTGGAAGACTCACTTTTCATCTGGGCCCCACCATCTAATGGTAGCCATAAAAGGACATGAAGGAAGGAATTTTGCCCTTTCCTCTTGACCTCCACCCTTGCTCCCCACCATTTCTGGAAAGTCCATGCCTTCACTGGCATTAGAACCTGAGTTTACTTGTGGGTGGCAGGGATCCCAGACTGAGCACAGGTGTCATCTCCCTCTGCTTCCTGACTGCTGACACTGTGGCCTTCTTCTGTGTGACACGTGTGTTGACACATGTGTGACACATGCTCCTGCCACCATCTCATCCCAGGGGACTGTGCCCTGAGACTGTGAAGGCAGAAAATCCCTTGCTTCCCTTTTCAGTGTCAGGAATTTGGTCTCACACCGAGAAAAGGAACCAGTGTGCATTTGAATTTGGCAACTTTGAGACAGCCTTGCCAGCCTGATACTCGGAATTCAGGCTAAATCAAACCCAAGGTGTTTTATTTTCTGATAGTATATTAGTGATAAGATTTTTATGGTACTTTTTTTAACATCTAATAATATGTTCTCAACAGTAAAGTTTGGGTCAAGTAAATTATGACACATCTATGTAGGATTCTTAGGTTACTGTTAATATTTGTTGAGGACTGAAACATGGCTCATAGTTAAGTGTGCTTGCTATCCTTCCGGATGACTTAAGTTTTGTTCCCAGAACCCATGCCAAGTAGCTCACAACTGTAACTCCTGCTTTAGGAGATCCGCTATCTTCTTCTGGCCTCTCTGGGCACGTCATAGAGCTGGGGTACATATAGACAATCAGGCACATATGTATATCATAAATAAAAGAAAGTTCAAAAAAGAAAGAGCTACAGAGACTCAGAGCTAGACAGTGTACAGAGGGTGAGAGATCTTGGAACACTTGGTCCTAAATGGGATGTCTCTATGAATTCCCTCCCTTCACATGTGGCCCAGGGAAACCTGCAGAAGAGGGGGCAGAAATATTTATTGTAAGAGCCAGAGGAGACAGTGAACACCAAGGAAGCAAGGTCTTCTAAACACCATAGAAATCGACACAGGTATGAACTCACAGAGACTGGCACCCTGCGCAGGGATGCGCAGGTTTGGGGTCTCAGTGGTAGGACTGGAAGTGGAAACAGGCCCGTATCTCTAACCCAGAAGCTGTCTCCAACTGATAAAAATTTGCAAATGAAAAATTCATTTACTCTAACGGAGTCTCACTGTGTATACAAACCAGTCTTAAGGCCTGACCCATGCCCAATAGGAGATGACCAACACAAAAGAAACACATTGATATTTTAGGCTTTTTGACTCATAATGCCTTACCTGTGAATCTTTTCTTCTTTTTCTTACCCTATGGGTCTTACACATTTTGGTTCCCAATTATCTGTACTTTTTAGGAATTTCTGTGAGTGCCAGTGTGTATTTCTCTGTGTCTGAATGTGTTTTTTGTACATTTTCCCTGGCTCTTCATTTTCTGGTTACTTGTTTGTTCTGTTCCATTTGATTATCTATTTTCTTTAGATTCCTGTTTGTTTTCTAATGAAGGAGAGCAAGAAAGAGTATGGACTTCAGAGGGTAGGAATTTGGAGAGGATCTGGAGGAGTTGGGCAATTTGAAGCATAATCAGAATAGATTATATGGAAAAATCTCTTTTCAAATTAAAAAGTAAAGATTTAGCTACACTACAGTTGAAAAATGTAAGTAAGAAAAATAAAAAGAAATCCCATGTAACAAAATTCAATCAGAATTTAGCCCTGAAAAAGTCATCTCAGAAGAATCATTTTGCCCTTTGGGCTTGGGAAGTTTCAGTCTTCAACATAATTTTAAAATACTTCTAAAAATTTAGGCATTTCGCAAAATGATATCCCATCTTCAAAATTACATACATGCCCCTTTTTTATGTTCTACTCTAATTCTCCTGCTTACATCGCAACGTAGTTATATAGGCTCAAGCCTCAAAATGAGTAAACACATTAGAAAAAAAGGACCTTCATAACGATCAACACCACCATGTGAAGGTAAAAGATTACTTTTTTTATTCTGTGTTCACACAAAAAACATAAAAACCACTTCGATAGTAAGTAAAATTATAAATATAACAGGAATTACGTTGAGAAATATAATATTCTACTAACGACCAAACACGGATTGCGAGCATTGTGGGTTTCTCCCCAAGCATGTCACAATTCTTTCCTCGTGCTGCAAAACCAAGTTGCCAGGGTTCCAGAATCTCTATAGATGCTCTACTCATAAGATTTCTGGAGAATACAAGACAATTCCGCAGAAATGGGCTTGGCCCAAATGATCCTTTCATGTAGTCCCTTGAGTGAATTAATACAGCATTTTCGACATCTCCCCTGTTTGTGATTCTAAAGAAAAGACACACAGAGACAATGAGCTTAGAATTTTCCTTTTCAGTGAGCTTCTACAATCATGAGGGCTGTATGGGAAGTCCAGGGCTGAAGCCCATCACACATGTGACACCAGCCTTGGGGTGAAGCTCTCTGCTCCTTCCCTATCTTTTCCTCTCCTACAGCTGCTATGCATGTGAACCCAGGTTGCCACTTCAAGCGAGGGAGAGTGGCTTTCACCCCAGTGGCTGCTACAGGCCACTGAGATGTGGGAATGGTGAAGAAGGTGCTAGAGTTAGCTGGGCT
>LOEQ01013469.1:0-21431 GCA_001685075.1 Bramus lutescens | reverse complement strand
TAGATAGATAGATAGATAGATAGATAGATAGATAGATAGATAGATAGATAGATAGATAAGAATAAATGTATACTATTCATACAGTGTCTAAAGAATTCAATTTTGGAACTGAATCATATTTAAATAAATCAGGTGAAAAATGTTTCATTTAAGAAAAACTTCACAATGAAGATTAAGAACTTCATTTCAGATCACTTAGAGAAGAATTTGAAGATGTTTTGTTAAAAAGCAGATGCAAGAAATATAATTTTTGTGTAAAGTCAGAGTGAAGTTTTTATGTAAGGTCTACCTAAATTCAGCTGGTTTAGATTCATAGTTGTTATTATCACTGTGTTTTGATAAAGTGGGAAAACATCATTTATCAAGTGCTTTGGATTTCACAATGGGATGGAACAGATTGATTGCTCAGATTAGCACCCAGGAACTGCTAATTGTGAGAATTTGCTTTTATTCTGTACATGAAGATAGCCAAGTCATTAGCAATCAGTGATCTTTTCCCTCCCAGAGGATCTTGCAGTCAGGGAATGGAGCATCTTCATTCATCCACCACAAGTCATATGAATGATGCCAGGGTTAAGTTATTAAGCTTCAGTTTGATTTCATTTTATATCATGGCGACATCACATAGATTATTCCAGAAAATCCATTCCAATGAAGCATTCTTAGAGGACTTTGACACACATTTGAATAAAACATGCAGCTGTCTTCCATTACAAGCTTTATTTTATGCTCTGTTCATACTTTAACATCACACTGTATCTTGAATTTTACTTTTGCACCCCCTCAACTGCCAGAGCAACAATGTGTAGACAGTTCTGGAGCATCATTTCATTCTTTCTACCCTGGACAGCTGCTCAAGCCTCCAAGAGCAGATAAAGGTGGTTTGAGTGCCACGTCATTATTTATTCCTCAGACAAAATGCAAAGATCATCTTAAGTTCTGCCTTTTAAAGAACTGATAGAGGTATGTGACTATTTTTATTAACATCCACTTAAACATTTAGTTACAGCAGAAATATCAGTGAGGATGAAAATCTATGTTCTTGATATATGATATCTATAGTTTTCCATAGTGACCCTTGAATTATATTTAAAACAAGTGAAGGATGTGTTATTTAAGAAAGTCTTCATGTTGAAGATCAAGATCTTCGTTTCATAAATCTTCATCAAGGATAACAATTTAAAGGCTTTTGAGGGTTTGAAAGAAAATGGACCACAAAGGGAGTGGCACTATTAGGAGGTGTGACTTTGTTGTATTTGAAAGATGTCACTGTGGAGATGGGTTTTGAGTTCTCGTATGTATTCATTGCATGCCCAGAGAGACTTCTTCTTGCCTGCCCATGTTGTAGAATTCTCAGCTACCTTTCCATGTCTATGTGCAAACTGCCATGACTCACTATGATAATAATGGACTGAAAATCTGAACTGGAAGCCACCTCATTGAATGTTTTCCTTTATAATGTGGTTGCTGTGGTTCCTAGGTCTTCTTAAAGCAATATAAACCCTAAGTAAGGGAGAAGAAAATATTTTTGTGTGTAACTTATATACTCACAACTTTTTTACTTTAATAATATAAATCTTTTGTTAAAAGGCTGATATAAGAAATAAAAGCTTTGTGTGTAAAGCCAGAGTAAACGTTTTATGTTTAAATTAAATTCATCTATCTTGGTGTTGTCATTGTTATTATCACTTATTTTGATAAATGACAACAATATTATAACTATAGAGATTAATACCCTTCCATATATTTTTGCTTTTTATTTTATTTGCTAAGCATTTTTCTTAACTCAATTCTTTTAGAGACCCTTTACAGCAAAACTGGATATTTAGTGGACTTAATTAGATAATTTGATAAGTTAGGAGAAAATTTTACTTCAAAATTTGTTTTACTAGTGTCAGAATTAATTTCTTTTTGAAGACAGAGTAGCATGTTATATCCTACAGACCTGGAGTTACAGATGGCATGAGCCACAGTACAGGTTCTAGGAACCAAACCTGGGTCGTCTCCAAGCACTCTTATCCACCAAGTCAGCTCTTCAGCGCTCTCCTGGTTTTGACTTTATTCCAGTATTAAGAGACTTATGTGTCACAATAAAGTGCTGTGCTATCCTTTGGCTATGGACCTGTTTATACTGACCAGTGGTATTGGTGCCATCAAGTGTTTTCATGGTGCTTCTTGTCATCCTCCCTTTCTAATTCCAAACATTCCTGGTGGTGGGGAAAGTATTGTTTGTTGTTGTTGTTTGTTTTTGTAGGAAAGTCTTTATATTTACTTCATTTTCAAAGATAATTCTTACAAGTTAGTATACTTTCAATAGTAGGGTTTTTTTTTCTTAAATTTCATCGCTTTGAAAACTGATTGTTATAATCCGTGCAAAATCCCCCAGCTGAGACTGGATTGTGGTTGAGGCCAGTCTAGGCTTTGTAGTGAGATCTTGTCTCAAAACCCCTACCCCAAATGTGGCTAAAAACATACATGGTGGGGTTTTTTTTTTGCTTTTAAAGATTCTAATGAAAATTATGAAAATTCACAGATTGTGTAAGGAAATGCTCCTGTACAAAATAAGTTGACTTTTTCTTTCTGATTTCAGAGATTTTTGTTTCTGAGTTATTCAGACCATTATAATGTAGAATAGTGTTTGTTTGAAACTCTTTGGTAGGCCTTGGGTTTCATGACTGTGCAGGCCCACTCTACCAAGATTTCAGACTTCTTTTTTTGCTCTTAATTATTTAACTAAAATTTCCACTCTCTTCTCTCCTCTCCACTTGAGCATTCCACAGCGCACTGCTGTCTCACTTAATGGTGTCCTGCAGTCCTGTTGGTTGTCTTCACTCTTTCATTTCTTGTTTTGGCTTCTATACCTGGAAAATTTTAATAACTTATCCTTTGGGGCCACTTCTTTCTTCTACTTGACTATGTCTGCTGTTGAAATTCTGTTTAATTTTTAATTTGGTGATTCTTATCTTTAACAAGTTTCTGCTTGGTTATTTATTTTGAGTTATATTTCAGGAATGATCTTTTTACTCATAGATGATTTCTTTATTTTGTTAAATTATCTTTGCTCACACGTTGGAATTTTTAATGGAATTACATTGCATATTTTTATAGGTAATTTCAGCCTCCCCTATTTGGTGTTATTATGACAGATGTATTTCATTTCAGGATGCTCAGGAAGTCACAGAAATATATGTGTTGATGAATTTTAAAGGTATAGGATAAGGGTAGAAGTAACGTTGAACTAGATCAAGTTGTTTATTTATATGGACCTTCAAAGTGGAGATTCTAGGTGTATTATGGGAGCACATAGTTTAAAAGATGACAAAAGTCTGGTTGAATGTTTGGCTGCAGTCTTTGTCAAGAGATTTTCCTACTGAAAAGAGTTGGAGATGCCTGATATCCTAATGCTTGAGTGGGTACCCTGTGCTAATGCTGGCATGACCGGATTAAAAAAGTAATTTTAATGCTTTAACTTCTGCTTTCCTGTCTCAGTCTGTGATTTGATTACTCCCTCAAAAAGGCGAGGAACCAACAAAAGGGGTAGAGGCGTTCAAAACGTAGACACACAAACACACATAAACACACAAACACACACACATACACACACAAACACATACACACACAAACACACACACACACACACACACACACACACACACCAGAACACAAAAGCTACTTGAGTTTTTGTTTGGTTTGGTTTTCGGAGAAAGAAATTAAAGTATGTTGCCTAGGGATTGAGAAAAGTTGTGGAAGGACTTGAGGGAGGGGATGAACATGATCAAAATACATTTAAATTTAAACTACTTTAATTATAATTTTTAAATATTAAATTTCAAACCATTTATTACAGATTTTTTTAGGAAAGTACATTTCTTCTCAGGTTCTGAAACATGAGCATATACAAAATGCTATATATACTGTCAAATGTGAGTTATCAAAATTTATGTCTTAAAATAAGCAGTATTTTAATGACAACAGCTACTATGGCAAAACATGTTATTAAAGTTTTAACAAATAACATCAATGGTGGCATATGATAAGTATTTTTAAATATTCTCTTTTATGGATTATATATTTTAATTTATAGATAATATTATTTTACTATATAAAATACTCATAAATGCTCAAATATATCAAAATATATAGGTGCCCCAAAGATAAGAGTTGCCATTTATATTTTAACAAAAATAAATTCCTATCAAATTATTTTAAATAGTTAATCATTTGAAAAATTAAGAGAACATTGAATTTATAATTATTTGATGTGCCTTATTGCTTTTTTCTTTTTCTTCTATTATTATTATTATTAAAAATTTCCACCTCCTCCCATATCCCTCGCTCTCCTCCGATTCTCTTAAAACCAGCCAATGGAAAGGGTTGTAGTTGGATCCTAGCTACTGAGGGAAAGACACAGTTACCACCTGTCTCAGAATTAAGACCCAGTGCACTTCTAGCCCCGGCGTTCTTGCGCTTCTGTGCATAACATCTTGATCAAATGCAAAGCTCTGCCTTGTTGAGTGGTGGTCTCTTTGGGACCCTGAACTTAATTGGAACACTAGCATTGAGGATACACGTCTGTCTTCGTCGGTGACTCTTCTCAGGAAACACCCTCAAAGACACACCAACAGGTGGGTTTCCATGGTGATTCTCAGTTCAGTCAGGTTGGTAATAAAGATTAATCATATACCTGGTAGTCTGTATTTTCAGGTCAGCTCTTTACTTTCACGTGTAGGAGATAATGTGTTAAAACTGTCTGCCTGTAACTGTCTTAAATTATTTTACATAGTGTCCTCTGATTCTTCAATTTAGCCCTGAATGATAGGGTTTCATTTTTCTTGATGGTAGAATCATTCTCTATTGCATGTACATAAAATTTAGGTTTTTTTTTTCCTTTTCATGCATCTGTTGGCAGATGCATGCACTGATTCTATATAATGTGTGGTATAAATAGTGCTGCAGTGAATGCCAGGGGACAGAGGTTTCTTCTGCATGCTAACCGCATGATCTTCAGATCTGTACTAGATCCATCCCAGATGCGGAGCCTCTGATCCTGAGGGCTCTCTGTGTTTCCTGTTGTTTTTCCCCTTAATTCTCTGTACCATTGTCCAAAGTTGCTGTCTTAGTTATTTTCCCTGCTGTTCTTTTAAAATAACCCCAACTAAAGCAACTTAATGGAGAAAGGCTCCCAGTTTGAGGGCACAGTCATGGCATAGGTATTAAGGCAGCAGAAGCTTCCAGTAGCAGGTCACATTGTATCTGTTGCTGGATGTGTAGGTGGGGTAAAGTAAATAAATGCTTGTGCTCAGCTGATTTCTCCTTGTTATGCAGTCAGAATCCCAGTAGAGGGAGTAGTGCCAGCCACAGTGGGCCGATCTTCTTCACATTATTTGCCTAGGATTGTCACCACAGGCACGACAGAGGCTGATAGACCTGAGTAATCTCTCACATGTGTGTCTGAAGCTGTCTCCTAGGATAAGCTACATCCTGTCAAGTCTGTAGTAACCATGACAGTTGCTATAATATTTTATACTCTCACAGAGAGTGTATGAGAGTTTGTTTTTTTTTTCCATATCCTTATCAACAATGTTTATAATAGTTTTTGTAACTAGGGAGAATCCTATGCAAAAAAAGATATTAAAAATATCTTTAGAAATTTCTTACTTTCTTCTGCTCATTCCATGGTTTCAGGTCTTACATTAAAGTTTTGCTTTTCCGGAATATGGGCTAAGTGTTGAATCTCATTGCTATGCACAGGGTTGTCCAGCTTCTGCAGGACTGTGGGTGAAGATGCCCTTTTCCTGAGTGGATGTAACTCTTTTCATGTGTGGAACTATGATAAAAGAACTGTCTTCCAAACTTTCCATCTTTTATTCACTCTTATGAAATGATTTCTCTAATCTCACCAGTGAAACTTCCACAATTTAATATTCTCCAAGAAAAGCAAGCAGCAATTGCCCTAAGCCTTGTGAGAGGGAACCCTGGGATTACGTTATATACCATAAAGAAGGGCTGCTGGGAAGGCAATGGGATCAGCAACCAGCTTTATCATTTTTAACCATATAAATTGTCATATATTACCTAAATGAATACTTTCAATTACCTTGTGGATGGGGGGGGGAATGCCCTTTATTCTTGTTCTAAGAAGGAAGTAAATGCTAAAAGAGATTAACTGCCTCCTCTAATTTTAAGTGGCTAAAGCTAAAGAGGGCCTGTGGTGTGGTTTATCTAGTTCTTTAACTGTTTCCATTATTGTACATTAGAATAAATCTGAGAGAGTGAGATGTGGTCATCACATTTTCTTTAACTTAAATAAATGAAAATTTTTATCCATTCCACATGGATTCAGGAAGCAAGTACAGCTCACCCTTTCCAAAATCCTGTGCCTTGAATGAACTGAGAAGATGCCGCCTCTCGGCACCCTGAACCCATCGTCTGTCATGTAGAAAGCACTTAGGGTAGGATAGGTAAAAAGTCAAGATCATTGTACTCTGTGTGCTATGTGTGTGGCTTTGCCTTTTATTACTTCATTGATCAGAGGATTGATTGGGCTTATCATTCTCACACCATCCATTGACCTGATTTATTTCATTGTTTAGAAAAGAATGATTTTGGTTTATCAAAATGACTGTTTAGCATCCAAGGGTGTCTGAATAGCTAACAAGTCTTAAAGATAGAAAACTTTGTATTTGTGTGTATGCATGTCTCTGTGTGTGCATGTGCCTATGGGTATATTGTGTGTATGTATGTGTACATATGTGTGTGTTTGCCAAGCCATGCATGTGGAAGCTAAGGTTATTTAACGTGTTGAACCTTGCCTTTTCAACATCACCCCACCAAGTATGTCAAACTAGCAATGTATTAAGCCCTTTAAATGGCCCAGGAGTTTCTTTGAATTTGCCTGGCTCCACCTCCCATCTTGCCATAGGAGTTCTGGAATTGGAGACCTGCATGTTGTACCTGGCCTATGTGGCTGCTAAGGATTCATTCACACTCAGGTCCTCATGCTTTTGAGACAAACATTTATTCTCACAGAGCCAAAATCCCAGAACTCTAGAGCCTTAAAAGATATATGAAATCTAACTAAAATCGCAATTGTGAATAGGATGTGTTTTGTAAGTGTGGGTGTGTCAGGGCACATGTGTGTGTGTGTGCGCACGTGTGTGCATGCACGCGCATGTGTTTGTTGATTGTTAGTAGTAGCAGGAGCAGAGAAATCCTGTTACTGCCACATACTGCTGCCAGTGGTCTGTTGTTCTCAAAGCTCTCTCCTCCAGCAAAGCCAAGTACTTCACCTTAGAAATAATGAAGCAGAATTGAAATTTATTAAAATAATTTAAAGCATAGACTTTAAGCATGGGAGAAATAGAGAGGCTCTTAAGTAAGGAATAAGCACACCAGAGTACCACAGGGCAGTCCCGATTTGAGAGTACTATAATAGCCTCAGTTTCTGGTGACTTCTGAAACTTCATCTCAAAGGATGCTAAAGCATCTTTTCCTTTTTGGCAAATTACATCATGGGTTGGTTCCTGGTGAAAATCGGGTAGGGTCAGAGCAGATAAGGTAAAGCCTCCTTAAGGTAGGGCCTGCAAGGTAGTGTTGACGCTTGTAGCTCAAGGTAAGGCTTAGTCGTCTTATGAGGCTGCCTGAAAATATCTGGGAAGAGACTAAAGCCTCACATGAAAGTCATGTTTATTGCTATTTTAGCATTTTTATTAGAAAATATCCCTATTTATGATATATATTAGGAAATATATGAAAGAAATATTTCTGTGTCAGTAATCTGAAATTTTATTTTTCGGTTTTTAATTTTGTGTGTGTGTGTGCGAGCACACATCTGTTGGTATGTACATGTGTGTTCATGTGCCCATAGAGGCCATCAAATCCCTGAATTGGTAGTATAGACAGTTGTGAGCAGCCTGATATGGGTGCTGGGAACCAAACTGGGATCCTCTGTAACAGCAGTGTACACCCTTAACTGCTGAGTTCCCTATCCAATTCCAGATGCCTCCTTTAAAAAAAAACAGATTTAAAGTTTTTTTATATGTTTTATATGACACCAGTCTTCACAGCCAGTGCTGTCTCTTCTGCTGGAGTTCTTGACTCTCAGCGTCTGAAGAGTTTCAACATGGCTTCTCTCCCTTTCCCTATCCCTTTAATCTTCCTTCTCATTCTGCTCTGTCTCAGTGATTGCTAATGAGCTGTTGGAAGAGACTGCTTGTGTGTGTTCTTACCTGCCATGCAGTTCATGCCACCTTTTTCAGAATGTTGGATAAGTATAGCCTTTTCCTCCGCTTGACTAAATTGTGAGCATGCCGTTGGGTTTGAGCAGAGGGATACATAACTCCAACCTTGTCCGTCATTAGGAACACACAGGAACACCTTGTGGGCTTGCCTTTTTAAAAACTCTAACATTGCATCTATATGCATAACGACATATTCGCGTGAAATATCAAGGACACAAGCGCAGTCTGTGGGACAAACTGAGGAACTGCTAATTGCTGAGGATATGCTCATGGATCTGCAAAACTGTCTACACTGAGTAAACCTTTAGAAACCCTTAACATAATTAGCGATAAGAGAAGACAGTCAGTGACTGTGTATTATTTCTGTGTGTAATACAGTCACCATTGAAGCTATGAGTCACTCATGTTTTTCCTTTCTCTCTCACAATTGTTTCCAAGCAATGCTTGCTAAATTATTTTACCCTTCTTCCATACTTGGCTAAAGTAGCTGGAGGATGTGAGGACATTTGAAATATGGTTTTTGAATTTCTGAATGAGGAGACTCCATTCCTAGGCCTCAAGTGGCTTCGTTCTCAGTGCTCCACACTAACGCTGCCATATATATATTTGCATCTTGTTTTGTATGTGAGAGACTATGGCCACTGTTACAGTTCACCTGTTCCCTTATGAATGTCTTCAGGATTTTCATCAGCCTGCCTGTCCTTGGCCTGGTGGTCCTTAGATGCTGTCCTTTGTTGAGACAACATGTATCCTCAAGGATAATTGATCTGAACCTCTATTAAGAGAAGTTTGAAGTTATTCACTTTCTGTTTTATTCCCACACTGAGAAAAGAAACTGTGTTTTATGAAACCCTGCGCTTACTAAAGCCCTGGGGAGGAAAGATTGTGTAGCTAAATGATTTTGCAGAGTACTTGTAATACCTTTCACAGGTTCTTAGGTGCTTAGCCTTTTAGAGGTTCTGTAATCCATTTGCTTGTTTCACATAGACATTTCCACATTAAGTGGAAGCTGTCATTTTGTTTGTAATACTAAAACCCACTGAAAATAGAGACAGTGTCACATTAGAGATATGGTGCTGTACCAGAGAGTCTGTTGTTTAAGTAAATGATCTTTTGAGGGACTACATGTCTACATGCTTAATATTTAAGGGTTCCCAAAGTATTATGTGGTCAGGGCTTTCAAACTTGACAAACCATTTGAGTCAGTTGTTGATTGGGTAATTATAGATCGTTTGAGTAGGTTTGTGATGTGCCCAGCTTTCCCAACAAGATCATGTAAGTAGCCAGAGATGCTTGAAGACAGTGGTGTTAAGTAGAAAAAATTTGAATCAGTGTTCTTACCCTTGACTCTTTACATCCTGGGCTCTGGGCAATTCTTTCCTGCACCTGACCCTTAATGATTCTGTGACTAATAATCTTCACTATAACTATGACAAAAAGAAATGTCTCCTGGGGATGGGAGTCGGAACTAAATTACTCTAGGGAATGATCTTGCTACAGACTGACCCTCTGACTTTTCAGGTATCCTACCTCTGATGGAGAAGTTCAGCCAGTATTGCAAGTCTGTTCAAATGGGTGGAGATTATTGTTATTATGAAGGATATTATTATTATTATGAAATATAGTAGCTGAGAGTGTAACTTTGTGATTGTGCCTTTGCCTAAAATGAGCAAAGCGTTGGGTGTGATATTCAACATAGTAATAAATCAAAACAATGTCAAAGAAAATATGAGTAAGTAGATAGTTAGATGGCTGATTTAATGAATGAATGAATGAATGAGGTATACAAATACTAGACTTCTTTCTAATTTGTGTTTACTGTGAAGAGAATGGAGAGGTGTGATTCTGTTACATTCATTGTTGGTATGCATGTTTGCTGACGTTTGCCTGAAGAGTTTATTTGTGGTGTAAGTGGACTTTATAATCAAGGAAGGAATGGCTGGAAGATAATCCTTGGAGAGGTAGTAGAGACTGAAGGTATCTTGTTCTTTACTAGATAGCCTGGCATTCATTTGACATACACCCCTCCTTTTGCCATTTTTAATTGAAAAATGAAAGTGTAATTATAATAGAAATAAAAGATTGGCAGCCGTATGATGAAACATCAAACATTGATTGTTACTAGGGTTCTAAACAGCTGAGTTCTCTAGTATGAGATTAGAGACTGAAGGTTTCGGACTATGACTCTTTCTAGAGGCGAGTGCATTAGTTACAGAATAAGGAGAAGAGATGTCCCTGTGTAGACTCGTGGTCAGTCTCCCAGAACGGCAGGAAAGGAAGCAAATGCTCCTTCTGTCTTGCTTTTACCAATCTAAAGTTGAGAGAATATATTAAAACTTTAATAAACCCAAAGCTAATTCACTTGACCAAAAAAGAGATGCTATTATCTTTTCTCATTAAAATCAAAGACTTTGGAGACCAGTTCTTTACATTAGATTTTACTGATGGCTTCTTACAAGGTATGACTTTTCTTAAGCAGATTAATCCTGCATCAAATTTATATCAGTTCTCTAGGCCCTGCATCCTAGTCTATAAAGCTTAGATAAGATGGTCTCTAAGGACTTATCCAGTTTCACAGCACCAAGATTTAGCCATTGCCTAATGGTTTTGGCGGAGGACTGAGAAACCAAATTAGGTATGAAAGAGAAATCAGAAATGACAACTTTTCATATGTCTGCAGTAGGGACAGATGGTTGGCTTAGTGGGAAAAGGCACTTTCCAAATAATGACCTGAGTTAGATCCTTGGGATGCACGTGATGGAAACAGAGCTCCAGCCCCTGAAAGCGGTGCTCTAACTTCCTCATGGGTGTGGCAGTGAACATACACACACCCCTCACACACCACCATATCAGTAAAGTTGAAAAGAATCAGCAGCAAATGTAACTGAGTAGAAATTGCATGTTAATTATTTGCTTCTGGAGTCACAAGATGCAATTGTTTCTCGAGTTTGTTTCACTGAGCCCACCTGGTGTGGGAGGCCCCCAGACTTACTGTTTGAGGCTCCTGTACTCAGCTGGCAGCATGAAGCCACTGTTCTTATGGACCTGGGTTCTGCTGAGTAATTTCATAGCAAAAAACCCAGGGTATTTAGAACTGTCAACAATTTTTTTCCTATTTGTCTTTTCAAATGTTCATTATACATTTTTAAGTGGAAAAATTAAGGCAAGCATCTATAAGTGGAAAAAATTTAAGGTCAATTTAAGCATTTTAGGGTAATATTTTTAAAGTTAAAGAAGGTATGAACTGCTGCCCGAAATGGCTAGCCTTGTTCTGAAACTGCCATCTGTCTGAGGTGGAGGGCTTGTTTTTTTTTTTCTCATAACTGTGAGTTTTGTTTTGTTTTGTTGTCTCTGTCATAGTTTTCCAGATCATAATATTATTCATTTATATTACAATCCACCTCCACCTTGGAACCCTGAGAAATAAATTCTTAAGGCATAAAAGCATGTGTGAGGAATTGCCTCTGACTCTCAAATGGAAGGTCACTGCTTAGTATTTATGTGACCTCCTCTGCTCCTTCATGCTCCATTCAACACCTGTGTGCAAGCCTTCAACTCTCTCCCTGTGCTTGCTGATAAATAGATCTGCTCTAAATGGCCGCACTCCGGCTGCTTGGCAAGATGACACTCTTTATACTGTCTCAGAAGTGTCTCTCAAACTTGTGCATTGGACCTGATATCCATTAATTAACAAGACTCTATTTTTCTGGGCAGTAGAGTTTATACAAGCTTGCCAGGCTGGATTTAGGGATGGGCGTTATTATGGGATAGAGAAGTGCGCCGGTGGGGCTGCAAACTGTTGACATAGCTCAGCCATTTGAACAGCTCCCCCACCGCAATTCTGTGTTTTCTTACCACTTAAAATTTAATTTCCATAATTACTGAGGACATGAAGTGTGTATTATAATCACCATCTATATGGATGTAGAAACACGCTGTTCTCCTTCACACAGAATTACCTCCTACTCTCATGGATGGTTTTATCACCAAATGGAAGGAGATGTGAAGGCAATGATGTTTTCAGATTCAGTCGTATGGACAGTTACAATGGGGCAGCAGTAGGCTTGAGATTGCCAGTAGTGAGCTAGTAAAATATTCTTTAACCAATTTATAAACATGTCAAAAATGTATATGTGTTTATTTTTTGGCTAGGTTTTTTTTTTTACTGTCTATTTGTGGGCAGTAACAGAAGACTAAACCACTGCCACTGATGTAGAGATCTGAGAAATTTGAAAGTATTTGTAGGGAACTGAAACTTATGGAATAATTTTGATTTATGATATACATAGCAAAGAAGTCATGAAGGAACCAGGACAGGAGCGGCCCTGGCGGGATGATGAGTTTCCCAGGAAGCATGCGTGCAAGGCAGGATGAAAAGAATCCTCACAGTGTGTCAAAAGATGAGCAGTCTGAGCTGGATTTTCAGTGCCCTCTCTCCTGTGTATAGTGGAAGTCTGCTCTGTCGTGGCACAGGAGGATGATGTCACAAAATCCCTGACGGTATGGGATACAAAATGTGTGCATTTCATTAAGGTGCAGAGGAGTGAAATATTGAGGGGAATTTGGGAAAGAGCTGTTGTGTATTTTAAAGTGCTGTCGAAATCAATACTAGAAATACATTATTGTCCCAAGCAACATTCCAGGAATGGTGGCTTTCATCCCTTTTTATCACAACTGATCTCTGGTGTTGGTTGTTATAAAATCTCCTTATCTCTGGACTCCTTTCCTCGTCCACGCTCTTCCCCCTGGTCTCACTTCTGTAGTCTAGTCTCACCTCCCTGGGCTCCAGTCTTCTGCTCCGGCCCCAGGCCTTGTGCTTGGCATTTTCATGTTCTAGTACCTGCCTGCCCCGCAAGGTTCCAGTGCGGTGTTTTCCCTGTGTTCAGTAGATCATGTTAGGATTTCAATTTCTCTGTTCTTCTCATCACTTTTCAGGTATTAGTGGTCCTCTCTTAAAAGAAACACTGAACCATACCCCCAGTCATTTTGTTACACATTTGCACCTTGGATCAGTACTTTGCTTTTTTTCAAAAGCGAAGTCATTCCCCTTCTTAAAGCCGCAGGTTCCTGCTGGAATCATCCAGCCACATCCTGTCTTCACTCTAAACCGATAGCCAGAGCCCTTCATTTTTCTTTCTCACTATTCTTCCTGTGCACTTAACCACCTAGTGTCTTTAAAAGCATTCTGTAAAATCTCTCTCTAGCTTAGTTTTTTATTGATCTTTCAGCCCCAGCCTGCAGAATGTCATTAAGGTTGCTCTAAAAGTTCATGATCTTCTGTTGGCAGAAAGAAATGTTCTCTAATGCTTCTTAACATGCCTGATATATTTATGGAATCTAATGCTGTGCGCTACACAACTAGGAAAGTCTTCCTCTGGATTTTCATAACACCCCCCCAACACACACCCTTATTTTCCTGTTCTTGTTCATTTCTTATCTGTCTTTGTTTCATTTCCCCCATGTTTTCTTAAACATTATTATTTCAGGAGGTTCTTCCTTTAAAGCTCTTGTCACTGTGCAAGTATTTTCTGAGTCATTTCATGTTAAAGTGCCTTTTGTCTGTTAGCGCATCACCAGCAAGGTAAATGTTCCTCTTTGGTGTCCTCCACATTGTGAGTGCCGTGAGTTGCAAAGACAGAGAATAGGATGGAGACCCCTGACTTGTCACTTATTTTTACTCAAGAGTAAGGTGACAGGTAGAACTGGAGAGCCAACATACAGACCGCGTAACCGCTTTCGCACGCACATGTAAGTCACACTGTCCAAGGAGCTGAACTTCCTTTGGAGACTCCTGCATGAAATCAGGTGCCTTGGAAGACAGTGGCTTATTGCCAGGTGCATGCTTGTGCCTCTGCTCAGACTGCTGGTGCTGAAGACAGATGTTACAGAAATGGGCTGTTATCTCCACCCAGGTGTGTTTCCACCTTCTAGTGAATTCACGCTCTCTTGAAAATAGAGGTGTCTCTCTTTGACCAGAGTTGCCAGAGTTACGGAAGGGAACAGATGGGATCAGGGCAGCTCACAAGGATCTAAATGTTATATGTCAGAGGCATAAGCCTGATTTGGTCAACTTAAAACTGAACTTCTCACAAGGCTCTGCTTATGAGTACTTCGTGGGACCATTCTTTTAGGAGTGCCCAGTCTCATAACTAACACAAGCTTCCACAAATTTTTGGATGTGCCACAATCATTGAACCAAGAGGTATACCAATCTTACCAAGACTACAATAGGAATATTCTTGTGCTTGTAAACTATTACCGAACTCAGTTAGTTTCACTGATGAATTCTTAACCTGTATCCCTGGATAATACTCAAGAAGAAGAAGATGGACATATTTCATTCAAAGTTCCTAGAACCTCAGAGTTGACCCACACTAAAGAAAGGAAGACATTTCCTTTAAAATGAAGGCTTTAAAACAATGGATAAAGTCCTTCAAAGAAAAGCTTTGAAGAAAGCCACAAATTCAGAATGAACCACCAGAGAAACTCCACAGCCTGCAGGGAGTATTATATATAGCATGTCAATCTTTGCTACACTGTCCTATTTGTTTCTTGACTTTCAATCCTATTCCACTGATAAAAAGCTGTGTCAAGTGCTTTCATCTGCTACTTTAAGTAATGTGTTTATTTTTATTACAGTTACCTGGAGCTAGTTACCAATTTGTAATTGGTTAGTAACCAGTCTTTACTGTTGAACTGTACTTGTTTCTTTTCAGTTGTGTTTTTGTTTTGTATATTTGGGGATCTCCGTGTTAGTTGAATGTGTGATAACTTTGAATATTTCATGCTACTATCTTCTGCTCTTTACTGTTTAATGGTTGTTGATTTTCTTGCTATTCCTTTGTATATATCGGACCATTTTTTTTTCTCTTTCAACCTTTGACTATAATATGCCTGGCTTGGCTCTGTCTGTTTATGCCCTCCTTGTATCTGCTGAGCTTTCTGGATGTGTGAGTTAAGGCTTCTCACTAAATTGCAGAAGTTATAGTCATTAGGTGTTCGACTTCCTCCATTCTCTATCACACCTGCTCTTCTGGATGCTGACTAGTGTCCTGCATCGTTCTGATATTTTGTTCAATTTTCAAATTTGATAATTTGTTCCCGTCTCTTTTCTCTCCACCAGTTCGGTTTTGTGTCGTGTCATAGTCTACCTTCAAATCCATTGAGGTTTCTTCTGTTGGCTCAAGTCTACTACCCATGTTTTCTGATAAAATGTTTGTTCTTATTTTTGTCCTTTTCTCCTACAGAATTTTCGTTTGATGGACTGCTGTAGGTGCCATTTACGATCCTTATGCAGAGACCAGCAGGTTTTGCATACCACTCCTCTACATTTTCTGTAGCTGATCTACATTTTCCTATTTCTAATATCTTGTAACTAATTTAATTGAAAACTAGACATTTTAGATAACATACTGCTTCAGCTCTGGATAGTGAGTGTCACTTTTGCTGATAGCATGGGCTGCTGTCTGCTTGTTTGTTTTATGGTTGTAGTCTGATGAGTCAAGGTTTCACATACTGTATGCTGGTCTCAAATTTTCTCTATAGCCAAGGATGATGTAAGCTCCTGATCCCCCTTCTGTCACCTCCCAAGTTCTGTGTGTGCCACCATACCTCAGTTGTAAATTGACAAGGCTGTTTTCGTAATGTTCATTTTTCTGTATTAAGCCCCTTTGTATAGAATGTGGTCTCCCTTACTGCCTTCCCCCTCTATCAATACTCCCATGGTTGATGCTCAACTGTAGTTCTGGCAAGGAGTCTTTGAGCTGTTTTTTCCTTGAGTCTCTCTGGAGACCCGCTTTATATCCCACTAGATAAGAGACTTTGTGATTAGTTCTGGCCCCAGGAAGGACCTTCACAGCTCGCTTTCTCTATGATCCTTTCTATTCTTTCTCCCTAGTCTTGATGCCATTCCATTTTTTCCAGTCTTGACTTAAGTGCACAGAAATGCAGATCTCCAACATATTCAGGATTCCCATTCACTTAACTTTTCCATGCTCTGTTAAAAGGAAAAAAAATGTCCCCTCAAGAAAACTGTGGATTCCTCTGTCTATTGGCCCCTTTGTCCCTTTGGGCAGCATATCTGTCCCATGACTCTGGAGGCAGAAGGCAAGATATTGAGGTGTTTCATTTGAAGTGAGCCCTTCTTGTTTTCTAGGCAAATGTTCTACAGTTGCTATGGGCCTTTTAGACAATTAATAGGTATTTTTAATATTTTCATAAAAAGCAGTTCTTTCCAACTATAGTTATTATTTGGAACTGATCGACTCTCATTCTCAGGTGGATTCTCCACTAGGGTTCTGTTTGGAAACTAGTTAAGTGAATAATATTTCTCCCAAAATTTGCACACACCTTTGTGAAAATAAGCATTTCATGGGCATGTGCAATGGAAGTGTAATTTCTGGGCATACTCAGTGCATGTTTAACTTTTAATCAACCAACAAGCTGCTTTTTAAATGGCTGTGTTATAATGCATTCTCACCCATTCTGGGTCATTGTTTGGTGTCCTGGACAGATTTGTTGTTATCTCTCTTTAGTGTGATTATGCAATGCCCTTTCTTCTGTTTTTATAGGTTTTGTTTTTATTTTTAATTATATGTATGCACATATAGATGAGTTGTGAACATGAATGAGGTTTCTGACAGAAGAGGACCTCCAATGCCCTGGAACTAGAGGTACAAAGTTGTGAGCCACCTTCAGTGAGAAGTGGGAACCACAGTGGTATGTGCTTTCAATGTTCACGTTATCTTTCTGGTCCCTGTTATCTCATTTCTTAATTACAATAATGAAACAGTTTTGAATAGACTCCAAATAAATTCTATATTTTCAAAAGTCACAATAGATACTGGTTTATTTGTAAGTTATCAACATTTTCTTAAGTGACCTTATGAGAGATGTTAAAAAAACATATATACTAAAATGAGATTATCAGTTTAGAAATATGGATATGGTTTATGAGGCATGTCCTACTTTTCTCCCCTCCTTTCTCACTGAATTGCTTCTTTCCTGTTGTGGAGCCCTTACAGATGTTAACTGCGTGGGGCTCTCATCCTTTTCTGTGTCAGCTTCCTTCTTTCATTTTTGAGTTTCTCGCTCTGCAGCAACAGATGTTGCTGATCCTTCAGTTGCCCGTGCATGGTGTCTGAAGCAAAGCACGAAGGTGAATGCACAACTGAAGCCTCCTTCCTAGGAAATTTGTCCAAAAATGGAGACAGGAAAATTGCCTTTTTCCCGCTGAAGTTTCTATTTGGGTGATTTTTATTGGCTCATAAAAATTTTAGAGCTTAAGCAGACCTTCAGCACCATCTTGTCTATTTTATTTGAGAAGTGTAAGGCATGAGTCTTAGAATTGTATATTAGTAGATTTTAAAAGGGAAAGTCTTTGAATATTTCTAGTATTTCTGTGCTTTCAAAAGCTTATTCTTCAGAATAAATATGATAGGGTGAGTCTTTATCAATGAGTATGCTTGAATTCCTTTTTAATAGCTTAATGTTACTTCTTGTAATACAGCTTTGGTATTCTCAAGAATGTAAGGAGTTCATTAGAGAATGTAAAGCAAAGGAGTCAATGATTAAATGTAGACAACTGATCTCTAATATGTAATTGAAATACCAGCATGTCTTCCTGGAAAACAATAAAAAATCTTCATAGTAAAATAAAATCTGTATTTATTTAGGAATAAACAAACATATCATTGTTATAGAAGATTCCAGAGTGAATAAGCATGAATATGTAACCTTGAAGTTTTGAAAAAGACAACACAACTTGACTTCCTGTTTGATGATCCTATTAAGTTTCTGTTTTAAAAATTAAAGCTGGCAGACCATCTGCATCAGCTAGCCTTTTGTTGCTATAAACAAAACACCCAAGTCAGGCCACCAGTGAAATAAAAAAAAATGGATTTAACCCACACTTTAAAAGGTGCACAGGCATTTTGCTGGTGTCAACTCAGATCTGGGGGAAACCCTCCCTTCATCATTGTGAAAGGCCATGATAGAATAGATTGTTAAAATCACTAATGTGGACACCAGACAGCAGGGTAGGGGCAGGGTTAGGCTTTGATAATACTTCTCTCTCCAGAACTAGCCAGAATCCCACTGGAAATGACCCAAGTCTTTGGAAGGCATGTTATGCTTTACTGGGGTGCTCTCACTAAGTCCCATCTTTTGAGGACTTCATCATCTCTGTGCATCAAGTGTCCTAGGTCATCCTACCTGCATAGGAACATATAAGGTGAGAGACAGCATCTTAGCTACAGAACAGCACTGTAGAATGTAGAAAGGAAGACTCTTCAAGGATGAGTTAAGTGACAGCAAGGAAGGAAAAGCATTTTATCCATTTTACAGGTAAGAATCCTAAAGGTAAAATCTTCCACAATATTCATCCAGTTAGTGACTATAAGAAATAGTTATTTACCAGGAGGCAATTCTCAGAATAAATAGGGAAGCTATTCAAAGGAAGCAGAAAAGGACCCAACTTCCTGCTGGAAACTTAGCAAAGGATATTGCTGCACAAGCTTCAGAGTGGAAGCCAGAACCTCTTCTTGCTAATTCATGAATTCGATTCAATTAAGACAAAGAGGCCCAGTTCGAACTAAACAGTTTGTCAAGGCCACAGGTATAGAGTACTGTCAAGAAAAGGGGCAGAAACTCAGCTGCATGCTTGGTGATTTGTGTGGTTTGAACATGAATGGTCCCTGAACTCTCATAGGAGCTGGATTGCCTACTCAGGTTAACATTATCTGACTGTCATTTTTAAAAATGGGTTCAATGGTGGGGGGTCGGTGGAATTAAGATTAGATGTGATCCTTAGCATTGGATCTTGATAGCTTTTATACGAAAATGAAAAAAGCCATTGTATGATAGAGTTCTGGCAGCCCCTAGGAAGAACCTGTAAAAGCCCTTGGGCATTGCATCTCCAAAAGTGTATGCCCAAATAAATCTCTGTTCTTTATAAAATAGCCAGCGTGAGTATTTCCTTAGAGTAATGTCAACAGTACAAAGGCAGCTGCAGGGTTGTGCTAGCTATCTCCCTAAGTGTTTTAAGGTGATCTTTGTAGTGAGAGTCAGTTTGTTTCTGTGTTCTTCAGTGCTCTGTGGTTTGTTTTATTCTGCAGTGGCTCACAAGGTGATTAAAGGGCTTTTAACCACAGCATTGCTGGGAGAAGAAAAGTCAGGAACTCCTCCATCAGCCAAGTGTGGTTCATGCCTCGGCCTGAATTAATGATCGTGTCCCTGTACCATGCCAGGGACAGAGATAGATTCTGAAGGGACAAGAGCACGAAGCAGAGTTGGAGGACTCTTTAAAAATGCTGCAGGAGCAAGCCCTACTGAGCTTGAATTAATTTATTGCAGTTAGTTGGCTTCTGTGGAATGGCAATTGAATGGAGGACAGCAGATATATAAAAACATAAGCAAAGCGCACAAAAGCATACATGAAAAAATAACTGACATCTGCTGACCAAAGGTCAGATCTCAACAGAGAAAAATTATTTTAAAAAACGTCTACTTTGCCTGTGAAAATAAGGCACATTAACATTCAGTTCTCTCAGCAATTGAATTATAGCAAACCAAACCATAGCCTATGTGATTTGGAGACCGATGATATATTAAAATAAAAAATATCAAGTTTTGCTTGAGAGGTAAGTGATGCGAGCTTACAAATTTACACCTTTTAGTCTGACATGCTTGAAATGTCTGGAAATAGAAGTAGAGTTCTTTCTGAATGGCAAGTGTTGTCCTGTGCAGTCACGTCACTGGCCAGGTGACTCTCTAGGTGCCTGTGTGGGGAGTGGGCACGGTGTTTCTGTGAAGGACTTTGGAGAGCAGCTGTCATACCAGTCACCTGAAAGGTCTGTCCCATCATGGACTTGTCTTTTTGGTTGGGGGAATTATTGAATGTTTTATCTATTCTCCCTTTCTTCGGTTAGATGGTGGGTCTATAGCTCATGTTCAGTGACTAAAGAAGGACTTCATGTGCATTATTCAAAAACATTGCTGTTTCACTTATCAAATCATAGCTTTAGTGTTCTCATTTGTTCTGATAAGTAGATCATTGGTAAATAGTTAAGGATACGAGCATAGGAAAAAGAAGTCTATGCTCTCCTACCCAACATGCCAGCCCCATCTAGCTTCCTGTGATTTCCTGCATCTAGGGATTGACTTCATGATATATTATTAGTCTATTCAAATTTTGGAGAGTTGCAATTTCTGAATGGTTTCCTGCCAGGTCCTATCCCACATGTCCTAGCAAGGCAACAATTATCAAGGAAGTCCAGTTTGCATGTGACAGTTCCAATGCATGGAATATTCATTCAAGAGCACTATTGTGTTCTTATACTTCAAATTTTTTAACTATACTTTCTTTATATAACATTTCCTCTCCTGGAGTTGCTATAATTTACATAAAATAATGTTATCAAAAGTCAAGGTGTTAATGAAGAATAATCACCACAAACACTCTGGAATGTATAGTGTTAGGACTCCCAGTGCAGCATTTAGCTTTATTGACACTGAAAAAAAATATATCACAACTTAGCATCTTTGAGAATAAATATGGCCAGATAGAATAGAGCATGGACGAGCCAAGGATGCTACTTGTACATGGCGCCATGTGTTATTTCCTTGTGTGACCTTGTGTAGCCTACTTAAACACTCTGAGTTCAACCTCCTCATCCTTTCATGTAAATTCTGTTCTCACTATGATTAAATGCTCTGGGGATTGAGTTATGTGATATTTGTGAACTGCTTAGTACCTAAACTAAAAGATATTACCCATTATTCTGCAACCTTGAATGAGATTCAATCTCTTTATCTTGGGCCATGAAAAATCTTTACACTGACATTAAGATATTTTTATTCTTTCTAATTCAATTTCACCTCTCAGCTTTTAGGATTCACTCATCCTTCCAACACTGTTCTTTTTTTAGGATCATTGCTATCATCCAAATGATAGTAAATGACCTCTATTAAAGTCCCAAATTTGAGAAGAAACTTAGTTAGAGGTTATGAGAGAACATCCCATCAAGTGACAGAGTCAGTACAATGTTAAAATTATTACTAGGTCTATCCATGTATGAGCCATTACACATAGGGTTTTCTTCTTTTACTCTGTGACTTCATGTTGTGGGAGCTCCTTCTACTCCTTCAGCCAATAGCCGCTGAGATACCAGCCCACTGGGGCGTGGTCTCTCT